>JANHAO010016934.1:0-14170 GCA_026873985.1 Saraca asoca
AAAATAATAAGAATAAAAAATATTATATTTATTAAATATTATTTTAAAGAGAAAATTAATTTTTTTAAAATCATATAAACATACCTTTTTATGTCATTTTACATTTACCAACTAGCTTAACAGCTACTTTTACCAAACACTTCTATTTTAATAAGGTATCTTAAAAGCTTTTAGCTATCAACTATCAGTTTTCAGCTAAAATTTAGCTTTTTAGCTTTCAGCTAGCTTATAAGCTTTTAGCTAGCTTATCAGCTAATTTTACCAAACATACTCACTATCCATAATGACACTATACAGCCCACATCTAATGTGATTTTCAAAAGCACCACAAGCTAAAACATATATCAAAGGTTAAATTACTCTGTTGCTCTTTATAGTTTTACTCAATTTTTAATTAGGTACTGATGAAGAATAATAATTTTAGATTTTTATTTGTCAATTAGGTATTTTAGATGTTAGGTAGTAGTTGAGTACTTAAAGAGTCTTGAAAAAGTAAATTCATCTCTAAGACTGTGTAGTCAAAAGTGGTTGGGAGATAGTCAAACAGTCATTTATTTAGTCTAGAAAGTGTCTAGTCAGTTCACAAATCATTTGGGGGTCTATAACTAGGAATTTCCTATGTAATTTCATCAGAGTTTAAAAATATAATTCCAGCGCATCTTTCAGAAACACTTTCAGAATTGTTTAGGAACAGACTTCTGAGTTTTCAGGTTCTGTTCAAGGAGGTGTAATCCTCCCACTACCTTTTTATTTCACACCTATTACCCATCCTATCTCCTTATTATCCCACTAATCCAAACACATAAAACATGTAAATTTCTGGGCTGCATCAGATACTTGTAGATTAAAAGTTTGGAATTGAGTCCTTATACTTATTTTTCATTTCTAATTGGACACTTCTTGCAACTTTCCAGTTAAATTCTGTTAGTAATTGACACATGCATACAACATTTTGTTAATTCAGGTTAACAATTGTTGATGAAAAAGTTACATACCATTTGGATTTATGTTTTAAGCGGCAAATAGCACATGAAAAAATTATGACATTTTATGGATTGTTGTTTTTTAAAAGAAAAGTCAGAGTCATGTATCTTAGCCAATTATAATTCATGTGTCAGATTGATAAGATCTAACAGAAAAATAACATGAAGTATCCAATTAGAAATAAAAATGAAATAAAATTATGTATAAGGACCCAATTCCAAGCTTTTAAATAATAAGGACCTAATTAAAAATTGAGTAAAACTATAAAGAGTAGCAGGATAATTTAACCCATCCCAAATCAACAAACTTAACAAGAGACAAAGGTCATAGAAGCATATTTTGTATAAAAAGAAAGAGAATGTGCATGATCACCTTTTTACCAGCAGGCTGTTGCAATGAATGTGTGATATCAGCTACCTGAGGTAAACAGCATAATAATATTCTTAGGCCTTGCAAAAGGGAAATAGCATGTGGAGGCAGCAGCAAGAAATGCCATGATGAGGAGGTCGACATTAAAAGTTCAAATAGTAAAGCAATGGTAAGATAGTTCAATTTTACTTTCACAAATAGTAAATGAAATCATGCATTCTCATTCTTTTCACAATTGATTCACTTAATGAATAAAAATTCCTGTTCATTCGCAATTGATTCACCTAACTTGAGGTCACAAGATCATTGGTGTATTCTATCTTTGGGAAAAAAAAAATCAATACAAAACAAATTAGGTCATCTGAAAAACCTCACAGAATAAATTCTGTGCACAACAACATAACTCTTGCACAAAGGATATTTTTGAGAGTTATGCTAACAATTGGAAATAACCTATATGTATCATTAGAAAGTAATAAAAAGTAATATTAGCACTTAGGTTATATTACAAGCTTAGGTTATATTAGGGGCTTACTTGTAGTGCACCCAAAGTTTAAGGTACAAGAGTCCTAGTGTATTTATATTTCTTAATAACTTTGTATAAATAGAACATTACGTTTGAATCTTGTATAACTCAGTTGTCTTATTAATTCTATAATATATCAGTGTTCTCTCCTAATTTTCTTAGCCTCTCCCTACTTCTTCCCACTCTAAACCCTAATTATTTTCTTCACATGGCATCAGAGCAGTATCATCTGCCTTGAGGCCTATTAGGTTCCACATTTCCGACAACCCAAAAGAAGGTTGTGTTGCCATTGTAAATAAGTATAGGTTTTCTATTTTTATCAGTTGTCCAGTATTTAAAATTTTAGTAAGAGAAAAAAAAAAGAAAAAGGTTGAGTTGCATGTGATTTAAGGTTTATTTATTAGTTACTATTCAGTTTTTTGTTGGAAGGGAGAGAATTAAAAAAATAAGAATAATAATAATAATAATAATAATAATAATAATATGTGAGAGAAGAACATTTCTGCAAAAACAAGGTAGCTGTTGCAATTGTTGGATGCTGGTGACTCCAAGTCCAATGAAACCCAGTCAGGTGAAGAACCCCTGGAGAAGAGCGATCAGTTCTAGACACAGCGTGAATCACACGTGTGGGTTCTCTGGTGGCACGTGAGCACCACATGCAGAAGAGTGGCAATGCGTGAGGCGGTTTCCGGCAATGTACTTCCAGCATCAACACCTCCAGCACTTTTCGAGTCTTCCTGTATGGTTGATTTTCTGATTTGCTGATTAAATCTTTGGCGTTTTGAATATTGGGCATTCTCCTCTGTAAAATTTTGGCAATTCTTGATCTTCTCCTGCTGTAGTTGACTAATTCTGCACCTAATTTGTTCTCTAGTGATTGGACTCTGGGTTATTCGATTTTGGTCTTGTGGTGATCTAGGTAAGCTTGTTTTTGGATTTTCTATGGATGGTATTGCTGAATCAGATGTGTTTGAAGCATAATATTGCACAATTCTGTTGATTGGTGGCATATTTTATGTGATTTGGTTGATTCTTGTTCTGCTGGTTGGCTTTGAAGCTTCCTTGGACATGCTTATGGTGTATTTTCTCACAAGGTAGTTTCAGTGGGTCTTTTGCATGGTTCGCTGATTTGACCTAGTTTGGAACATGCTTTGGTCAGGCTCACATCTGGGTATGTCTGTTTTATGATTGTTTAACACTGTTCCCATTTAATTTGCTGTGTTTGGTTAATCCAAAGTGGTTTGGAGCACATTTTGTGTATGGATAAGGTGTACTTATGCTGTTTCCGATTGTGGGATTTGTGTGTGGAAACTCAAACTTGTTATTATGAGCTGTTTTTTTCCGGCTGATTTTCATGAAAATTGAGGTGCTGTGGTTTTTGTGTTTTCCAGTGGATTGACACTGGAACTTGTTGTGCAATCCACTAGAGTTCATTTTTGGGCTGGTGGAGATGTGACTTGATGAGATCCTACCAGAAGTAGCTTTTCCAGCAATGTTATCTCATTATCTGGTGGCAACGATTTCTGTGCTGGAAAGTTGTGTTGCTCTGTGTTTGGAGTGCATTTTGGTGATATGCACGTTTGGACTATTTGGTAAATTTTGGTGTCTTCATATGATATGGAGCATTGTTTGATGACTAGTGATTTTTGATATCTTAATGTGATTTGGAGCACCTTTTGGTGAATTTTGGTGTCTTCATGCAATTTGAAGCACTGTTTAGCGACTTGTGATTTTTTATGCATTCATGTGATTTGGAACATTATTTGGTGAATTTTGGTGCCGTCATATGATTTGGAGTGCTGTCTAGCATGACCTATATTTGCACAGGACTAATTTGGTGAGGTTATTCTCAATATGAAATCGTTTGGACTACTAGTTTTGGCTGTTTGGCAGTGGATTGGTTCATGATGAGTTTTTTTTTTTTTGTTTTGTGCATCTCTTGCCTCGATGTCTTGAAATTGGCTTCAATGATTACAACTTGGGAGCAACACTGTTTGTGATAGTATTGGTGGTTTTGGCCTAAATTAAACAATAAATGTTGGTGTTTTTGGCTAGAAAGTTGAGGGAGTAGCTCAAGGGAAGTTAGCACAAGACTTCTGGAACGTGTGCCAAGGAGAACTGGAAGAAGGTCGAAGAAGCAACCAAGAGCAGTTGCATGAAGACTTCTAAGAGTTGTATCTGTCAAGGGTTTGGCGTTGTTTTTTAGGTTTGTGAATGTTTGCATTCAAAAGGAGTTGTCTGCATATTGTATTTGTTGCAAGTCATTCTTGGAGTTTGAAGTTGTCAAGTTTTCTTTATAGTTATGTTATATTGCGTTTTAGGATTTTGAGAGTTCAAATTAATGTAACAACTTAAGTTTTGTAACCTTCAGCTTGAGAGGGAGTGTTAGAAAGTAATATTAGTAATTAGGTTATATTTCGAGATTAGGTTATATTTTGGGCTTGTTTGTAGTACACCTAAAGTTTAAGGTATTAGAATGTATTTGTATTTCTTAATAGCTCTATAAAGAGCATTAGGTTTAAATATTTTGTTATTCAGCCGTCATAAGATATCAGTCTTCTCTCTTAATTTTCTTTAGCCTCTCCCTACTTCTTCCTTCTCTAAACCCTACATATTTTCTCCACAAATATATGTTCATGCCAGAAAAACCATCATTTCAAGATCTGTGGTTCAGCTTTCTCCAAAGGTGCTGAGAGGGGATAGCCATTGTAAAATTATGTTAGGAAATTATTATGTTTATATTGGAAATTATACAGGCTGATTCTAGACTGATTATTAGAGATTCTTGATTGATTTCCTAGACTAGTTGTGCTGATTGATTTCAGATTTTTCTCATAAACTTGTGTATAAATATAGCTTAAAGGCTGAGCAAATTGCAAAAGCTAATCCAGCAATTCAAGTCCTATTACTCTTGACAGCACATGCCCCATAATGTTAGCAATTATGGCAAGATTTATGATATCAAACAATGCCTTCTGGTTTGCTGGTATTTCACAAGGATTGATCCCATTCAACAAGGATAGGTGGATAGAAATCTCATCGAATGGTAGAGCAAGATGCAAGAAGGTGGTGCCCTTCTCGCTGAAATATGCTTTATCCTTTCAATTAATAAGAATGACATGATGAAAACAGTCTATCATAATAAGAAGCATAATGAAATGAATTATTCACTTACAACAGGACAATTGGCTTCTCTCATCCATTCTAGATTGCGTGGATCAACAATCAAATCATCTATAAGACAAAGCAAAAGGATCAATCCATTTTAAATATAAAAAGGCCTAACCTCAATATAACAATCATGTCAGTGCTGACTTATTTACAACAAGGTTATATAATTAAAGTCCAGAGTCCAGAAGAAAGAGAGGGCAGGGAACAGATGATTGGTATTAGAATTTAGATTTCATCTATAAAACAGGCCTTATGACAAGTCAAAAGAGAATAAGGCTGCAATGGAGCAATTTATATCAGAGATACAACTATAGCATCTCATGTAATGACCTTTTGCAATTAAGTCACACCATGTGTAAGACTGCAAGTGCAAAGTGCTTCAGAAATTGAAGATAAAGAGTTAAGAGGAATCATTTCAAAAATACCATTCACAGAAATGTGGGTTGTTGGAACAGATGACTTCTATTAAAATTTAGATTTCAACTATAAAACAGGTTTTATGGCAAGTCAAAAGAGCATAAGGCTGCTGTGGAGCACCAATAGATGATCAGACTGATAAAACTATAGCACCTCTTGTAATGACCTTTCACAGTTAAGTCACGTTGGGTAAGACTGCAGGTGCAAAGTGTCTCAGAAATCGAGGATAAAAAGGGAAAGAGGAATCATTTCAGAAATAGCACTCACAGCACTTCATGAAAAATTGATATAGGATGTCATTCTTGCAAGATCAACATTATTTGAAAGGTGTACAGAACACAGCAAAGAATTGTTATGGACTCACTATATCCAAACATGATTCCTCTCTCACAAACCATAACATTTGGATTGCCAGCCAACCTAACCTTTTCAGCTGAATTTGTCATGACCTGCATTTATTAAGATTGTAAAATTGTAAAATAGATCAAATAATACTCCAAAAAAAAAAAAGGGCATCCTTATGCTAAAAGTTTAGTAATAAAAATCATAGCTTGTCAGGTTGGATATCATACTCACAGAAGGTGCACAGAACTGCCCTTTCTTGATGTGGACAATTTTCCCAGTTTTGGCTGCTGCAACTAAAAGATCTGTCTGCCATCAGAGGGATAATATTTGAAACAAATGAGGTTGGAAAATGTATCAAACTAAAGAAACCAGAAAACTCTACAGTTATTGAAATTTGAGCTTAAAAATATTAATTTACTTGACGACATAAGAATGCTGGAATCTGAATGATGTCTGCAACTCTGCACACTGCTTCACACTGGCAAAAGAAATGATAAACTGTTATAGATAGTTCAGGAGTCGGGAATGTAATGACGTCAGCCCCATGCATCCTTTAAAAGGATATCCTGCAAGCCTGAATTCACTTATTTGATATAATAATTTAAAACTATCATAATACGACTGGGAAGATAGCAGAACCAAGCAAGGGCAATAAAACATGTAGTTTGCAACCACCAAATATTCCAAGTAAAATATACGTTATTACTTTCCCCACATGTACAAATTACTATTGTTACCCAGATGGATATATCAAGCCGTACAGATTTTTCAAGCTTGGGGGCAGTCAGCAGGCAAGGGACTGATGGGAGACAACTTGGAGTTCACTAAAACAATGATTACTATTTTGAAATCCCAAACTTGTTGGTCATGCATCAGAGTCTAAACACAAACAGAAACATTGCCAGAAAATTTTGTCCTTGTTCATGCAAGTAGCCAGCCACATGGAAATCACATCACTTGAAGAACACTAGATTTTTTAGATTCTTTAATTTTATCGAGAGGTATGATACTTGTTCAGAAGAGCATCACATAAGAAAACCTTGCTCTATTTTCTTCCTTGAGCAGTGACATACATGTGACGATAACATCCTCCCACATTATAGATCACTGGGATAAACTTGAATACCAAGCCAAAAATGGTTACTGCTGTGTAGGAGTCTTGAGCTTGGCAACAAGGATAGAAAAATACAATTCTGTAACACACAGCTGGACGCAAGAGATTTACAAACCGACTGTCATGTTCAGGTATAAATGATTATTTTACCTGTATAGTCTCGTGCACATCTGTCACTATAGGGATGTCATAGGCTATTTTAACCTTCTCAAGGATCTGTATATAACATACGACAGAAGAATATGTCAACTTGGCAGAAAAAACATGGGAAAGTCAGAGGTGGATAAATTAATTGGCCTAGGACAAAATCCTTTCATCTACCACATACTCATATTATGCAATTTACAAGTCAAAGAAAACTGATAAGTGGAATAGGCATGTCACAAACAATTGTGTTAGTAGCTGTTCAAAGATCACAAGTTTATGTCATAACTTTTACATATAACAGACATCTTTTAAAACTTACTATTAATATCCATTTATCTGGCAAGATATTGGAAAAGTGGACATTTAACCATAGCAGATTCCTAAGGCATAACGTTGAGTCCTAAAGGCCCTGGATGAGACTTTTCCAGGTTAATGCCACAATGTCTGCAGGTGCTGCCCCTGGCGAAATTTTAACTTTAAACCTCCAAGGGCAAGATAAATCCAACACAAAATCAAAACATTTTTCATAGTGTTTATATGGCTCTTGGAAATTTATTTCTTAAGTAATGCTTAGGTATCTGTATTTTCAATATGATGCTATTAGAAGTACATTTTAATGGACGATCAGTAAAACTTGCAATTGCTGCCTATTTAATCAGCTGTTCTACTAGTAACACGCCCCATTGTTTTAAAGAACGTGACTGGATGTGTTACATGCTTAACTCATCCTTTCTTCAGAAAACTCAGTAACTAATCAAAAGTGTGTTTTGGCTTGTGTGGGAGAAAAACACCTGGGAGACTAGGACAATAAAGATTAAACCTACAACTCAGTTTGCATAATTATCTCACAATAAAAATTCAAAAATGAGTTGGAATCTCTCAAACTTCCATGCTACCTATTTTCCAAATACAGTTTGGATTTTATACAGAACAATTTTACCAATTACCAATATAATCACATCTTATCTACATATGAGACATTTTAACATCCAGCACCCACTGATTCAAACCTAAAAATAAATTGTGAGAACACAGTAGCAAGATTTAAACCTTCAATCCCTCTGCCATTCCTGGGCCACGAAATGATTTCGATGATGTTCTGTTAGCTTTGTCAAAGCTAGACTTGAAAACCAGTGGCAGTCCAACTCTGAAAGATAGACAAACCTAGATCATGCCACACATCTACGAGACATAAAATTAAATCTAACTTCTACTGCCCTTTTCTCAAATTTCTTTTCAACAATTTTTTTTTTTTATGTACCACTATGAGCATAATTGCAAAATGAAGCATAATTAGAGAGGATTCCGAAAAGAACAAGGTTTTATGGTATGAATGGTAAAACAAATCATGTTTGGTTGCTGCAGCTCTCATAACTAACAAATGATTAGCCCCAAATTGAGAGAGCATACTTTGATGTGATACTCTTTATATGCCCCGCCATCCGTAGAATGTGCTCCTCAGACTCGATCACATTTGGACCCGCTAGCAAGAAAAATGGGTCTGCTCCCTGGTAAGATAGATCAAAACGATTCAATCAAAGAAACACCAATTTTACTGACAACCCTCAAAATTTCTTTCTTTCAACACTGAAAGTACGCTGTTCAAACCTTCAGTTGGTTATATAGCACTGATGGATCCATTTTGACACTCGTACAAAACACAGATGAAGCTGCAAACAACAGTGGATGAGACAGATAGGAATTTTCCGACACTTTCTCAGGGTCCAAACAGAATTTCAAGGAAAAACTGTATAATAAATCTGGGAAATGAGGGAGGGAGTGTACCTTTCCGCTTTACTGTTGATACTTGGGAGTGCAAACGGCCTTGCAGAAAGCAGATGTAGCTTTCAAAGTCTCATCAGAAAAAGGAGAAATGTTACATGAATAATTAAAATGGGTAAAAATACATACCAAATTCCAATGAATAGGATGCATTTAACCATTTTGATATCTCCTTTTTCAGTGATCTCAGTCGATTAATGCCATGTATTAAGCTCCTCGTTGAGGAAAAAAAACAATATTTATATACATTTACAATAAATGATTTATAATTCATTTCTAAATATCAAACCATATAAGTATGAATTGTTGGTGAATTTTTTTTTAATATTTTATTTGTTAATACACATGTCAAACATCTAATGATTTAATATAATACATTAAATGTATATAAAAAATTCTTCTTAAAGAGGCTAACTGCATATCATATTACTTAAAAACTTCACGGTCACAAAAAAATAATTATAAAATGGGTATAAATGTATTCACATTCTATTAATTTTGCTGCGTGAGATATTATATCTTTTAAAAATTACAAATTATTCTTTAACGGCTTGTTTGATAGACTATATAAGACAAGATAGTATAAAATAAGTTATATAATCAAAGCTTATTATCTATCGCTAAGACTTGTTCCTATGTCACAATCACCATTGTATAAGGATAGTTCAATTTAAAATAATTTTTAAATATTATATATATTTTTAAATATTGTGTAATAAAAATATATAACATTCAACAATTATATAATGATATTTGAAATATTATATAATATAAGAGTTTGTATTATCATATGTTATCCTATGCTATTCTATGATTTTTAAAGGCGTTTAATTCATGAAATCTTTTTCATATTTTCAGGAATGTTTTAAGGAAATATTGAATTTCCATGTTTAGTTTAAAATTAAGAAAAATTTATCCAAGAATGTTTTAGCCCAATATTCCATCAAAATAATCCAATAGGGGAGTTAGGTATCCAACATTTCTAAGTTATAAGAATATTTTAGTCATAACTAAAATATTTTACCCACCATTACATTAATGCTTTACCACTATTACCATCACCACATATCACCATAAACCATCACCCATCACTAACTATCATTATTGACTATTACCAATTATTATTGATCATTGTCCACTATCACTCACCATCATTGACCACCACCCACCACCATTAAACATTGCCCACCATCACCGACCGTTATTGATCATCGCTCACCATCACTCATCACTATTGACCAGTCAGCTTTCTAGTATTGATCGATCAACTTTCAATGCTAATTGCTTAATTTCCAATGAGTACATTTTTAGTAATTTAATTATATTTTAAATATATATAAATTGATTAAAATATAATATTATTAACATTCAAATGAATTTTTTTAATTAAAAAAATATAATAATGTCACATCCTAGGAATCATATTCCCAGGAATGTATGATTTCATGAAATAAATGCCCCTTTATATTATTGGTATTTATCCTATACGATGTATTAAATAAAATCTATGCATTAGATAGATGTGAAAACCTCAAGCCATTGTCAATTTTAAGCCTAACTTATTGTGTGTGTGTGTGTGTGTGTTACACATTTTCATTACTCTCATTTATTGTCATATATGACACAAACTACTAACATGTTGTCAGTATCATGCACTTACCATTTGCCTAAAAGTTATAACTGTTAGTCAAGGCACCAACCACTATTATTAACCATTACTCATCATTCACTATCATTGACTATGCCTACCACCACCTATCATTGTTGAATGTCACCTAACACTGCCCATTGCCATTGATTGTCATCCACTACCACTCACCATGTTGACTAGTCAACTTTCGACATTGATTGATTAATTTTTCAATGTTGACTATTAAATTTTTCTATAAGGATATGTTTGGTAAATGAACTATATTATATATATATATATATATTCAAATTGATTAAAACATAATATCAAAACATTTCTAGGAATTTTTTTAAGTAAACAAAACATAAGAATGTAACATTCCTAGGAGTTATAGGAACATATGATTTCGTAAACTAAACACCCCTTATATAATTGGTATTTATCTTATATGATATATCAAAAGAGACTTAAGCATTAGATAAATGTGAAAACCTCAGGCCATTATCAATTTTAAGCCTAAAACATATTGTTAGGATCAAGTACTTACCACTTAGTCAAAAATTATAGTTGTTAGTCAAGGCGAAACTTTATTTCCTTAGTACTTCTCAGAATCGCATCAGGCAATGAAAAGGTGAACACTAGAGCTAACAACACCAACAATCTCCCCCAATGTCACCTAGGGAATTCAAACCTATGACCACACTCTGATATCACTTATCATAATCAAATGACCACCACTTGGACAAAAGTTACAAATGTTATTTTATTATTGCTTCTCAGAGCTGTATCAAGTAATAAAAGGTTGGGCCCAATATAGGCACCATAAGTAGAGATGTTAAGCCTAAGAATCCTAAGGGAGATGCTGGTGCTAGCGACATTAACTCATGTGACTATGAACTCACTTTCTTTTCTCCTTTCTTATATCAATTGCATGATAAAAATGGATTGTCATGATATTCCTAAACAAGTTGTAGCTATTTAGATTGTGATGTCATTCACGAGAGGAAACCTAATGGCAAAGGGTTCTAAAATTCAATAATGCTTAATCCATACTCTAATGCCTATTTCCACTTTCCATGTCAGCCTTGCCCAACTTTCAAAGAATTCATCCCCAGTTGAACCACTTGTTTGAGGCAAAAAAAATTTTTTTAAAAATATAGAAGCATAATCAAAGCAAGAAAATAAAGAAAGGAGGAATTCTAATTTTTTTTTCTCTCACTATAAAAACTTCATTTATCAGCCTTTCCCATATGCTCTCTTTGACTTGATAAGGAATTTTCTTCATCAAATCAAAGCCATAACTTTCAAGGAGAAGAACTGAAGCTTTACTCATTAGGAGAAGAATGACACATTGAAAAACAGAAGAATCAAAGCAGGGGATAGAAAAAGGTGAGTTCCTCTCATTCCTTTCTTCTATACTCTATCCTTTTTTCTTTTACTAAAATTTTCTTGTACCCTAAATTGATTTTTTTCCAAATATTTTCAATTGTGACATATGGTTTTATAGCTCTAGGGCAATGGAAAGTTATGAGCAAAAGTGGTTCTAACAATTTTTTTTTTAATTTCCTACAGGAGATCAACTTAGCATCTCGAAAGGAATGACTACTTATTCAGTATTAAACAATAGCGTCATCAACTGTATATGACAAAATTAGGAATTGATTTTCAGGATTGGATTAAATATCACCATGAATGAATCAAGCACCTTATATTTGTGCCACACATGAAGTCCTATCCAATTCATTAATACTTATGCTATATAATACTTGTTTTTTTCAAACAGAAAATCCAAATAATAGCCCACAATAGGAAGAACTTCTAATCCAAAAGGTTCAATTAGGGGCAAATTATATTTTGCCCATTTGATTTTATTGCACAACATGTGATGTGTTCACATTGACATATTGCAAAGCCTTATTTTTGGTCCTCTTAGTTACTAAATATTTCATTTGTTTAAATAATTAATTTAGATAAATAAAAAAATTAGATCCTAAGTGGATTTATAATGGTGATTATTTGATATTTGTTGGGTAAATTATCTACAAGTCTATTTTGTGGATAATAATTCTTTAAGTCAAGGAATTCAAGTTAGTTGAGATGATATCTCCCGAAATACTTTTCTGTTGAATAAAATCTTAAAAAGAATTAAAGAAAATCCATCTTCCCTTCCACCATCATGATATACATCAATTTTGAACCTTATTTCCTTATTGTTTTAGTCTTAATAACTCCATCTAAGGCCTATTGGACTTGGAGCGTGTAATTTATGTTGTAAAAGACTATAGTAGTTATTCTTCAACCACAAGAAAAGCATTTATTTGTAATCATAGATCCAGGATGGGTTTGGAGATCGAGAGCATGGATGAGTTCATTACATACATGGATTGCGAAGTAAGCCAAGTGTATCACCTTCCATTGTAGGATCCAAAAGTTACAAAAGGTAAATATTGAATTCCAAAATTTTAAAATAGATCAACAATGATCAAAGCCAAGTTGGCTTATTTCCATCTATATATGTGTTATATGTGATTTTGCATGTTTTACAAGATTGATTTACATGCATAATATGCTCACATATTTCACATAAATGTACATAATATTTTAGGATGTGATTTTTATATCAATATGTTCCTAATAATATTTATAACTATGGTTAAAATTTCATATTTTTTACATGTGGATTGAAAAAAATATATTTTTTTTTGGCTTTATTATTATATATTATATAACCACATTTCAAGTGTCTTTCTTCCTCTTTGTTTTCTTAACTTGAGGATATAAAAATTTTATATGATTAGAAAGTAAGTTCTTCAAGCTTTAATTGGCTTAAAATACACTTAATTTCATTAAGAAATGAATAAGTTATAAACATTTAAAATTTGGGGTCAAAATTATACTTTTTGAAAAATCTGGTTATTCTGAAAATTATGTCTCTTCTTAATAAGTAGCTCATACTGGCCAAGGCGGTCTAGGGAAATGTGTTGTAATTATTCCACATTCGTTGTAGTGGGTGGATTAACTCTCTTTGGATAAAAGTGGTTTTTTGGGATTTTTTTAAAAAGAATTTGCATTTTTGTTTCTGGAAAATGTATTTTTCAAGATAGATACATTTTAATTTGATATGTTTATTAGTTCATATGTTGTATCCTTAATTGGAAATTAGTTCTCAATATTTTTATTCATTATTCATTTACTTGAAATGAAATTTCTATTTTTTGGGAGAAATTTTTTTTTGAAATTTTTTTTTTTGGAAATTTACATATTTTATGATGTATTCATTGTTTGCATATTTTTATGTGTGTGTGATTAAATGGTGATATCATTTATCATTGTAATGAATGCATGCTCTAGAAGTATCCATATTTTTGTTAAATATCTACATTAAGTGATGTGTGAATATTCCAAAATAATGCCCTATATAGAGAAGGTGGCATCCCTATTTTATTATTACATAGATTGATGTATGGTTTATTTTGGTATGGGTAACAAAATATCAATAGAATCCTATAGATGGATTCAAAAAATATATATATTTGTATATGTATAAATGAAGTAAACATGTATGACTAGAGTCTGTATGTTTGTAATTTAGTTAAAAGCTCCTATGCATGCTGGACATTTACTTCTTGGACGTCCATGGCAATTTGATAGGAGGGTTAAACATGATGGATATGCAAATAGATAT
>JANHAO010016935.1:0-14168 GCA_026873985.1 Saraca asoca
TAATCGTCAAAATGAAATTTATAATTTATAACTTGGATGAAATTATTATTTTTAATGAGGAATTAATTTTTTTTAAATGTGAACGATAATATACTTTTTTTTAACAATAGCATGTGCTTATAATAATAAATTAAATATCATATATATATTTTAATCATGTATTATGTAATCTTCTGATTTTATATTATTATTCTTATTTTTAATTGATTTTTTATTACATTTCCTTCCACTTCCTTTCCTCTCCATTTCCACCTAACCAATCAATGGAAAATCATTTTCCATTCCTTCCATTTTCCTTTCCTTTCATTTCCTTTCCTTTATCCAAGCAAAGTGATAGTAAATTTCAAAAGGGTTTGGGGCATTTTCATGTGCAAACAACAAATATTTTTCTTACTTATCCACATTATACACTACAATCAGAATATTTCATCCAACACGTAACCTCCCTATTTCAACAACAACCTCCACGATATATCTGAGTATTCAAGGAACAAGTTAAAGATGGCATACCACATTGCACTGCCTTCTTTAGTTTCCTTATAAATTTCAAACACAAGATCCATGGTTCTTTGGCATTAGGAACAACCCCAATAGGAATCACTTCTCAATGCACAGGCACCCTGCAACTCCTCTGTAATCAAAGAGTACATTTCCAAATATGATGATTACAAGAAATGTGGCAACTATAAGTCTAATGTTCTAAGTTACAAAGCACCGACATGCGGATATGGCTGCTATATAGAGTGTCTTTGTGATGAAAATGCCATGTCTGTGCATTGAAAATGCCATGTCCCCATGTTCGTGCCCATATGTCTGTTCACCTAGGTTCTAAGTAACTAACAAAATGAAGTATATGCAAATGCACTATTGACAAGTGTAAAAATTAGTAAAAATAATAAGCTAAACTATTTTAATTGGATGAGTTCAGGTCGATCCACAAGGATTAGTAATTAATTCAGTGTATAAAAGTAAAAGATAGGGGGAAAATGTTGGTTATCTAATTAGAATGTAGGTATAGGCAATTGGTAGCAACATAAACAAAGAGAATTAAATATACAAAGGGAACTTTATGTGTAAAAACTTCAATCTAAAGGACTCATAGATTAAATTCAGTGATTGATCATGGGTACAGAAAGTTCAGTTCCTATTTGGCCGTTTAGCCAAAAATTAAATCAAGTCTAGCACCTAAATTAATTCTTGCTAATTTCCCCCTAATTTCACTAATTGAGCTCAACACCTGAATTAACCCCTATAGTTGAATTGGACATTAGCTATTTGATAGGTTTTGGCTTGCACTAAATTAAGGTCTGTCAAAATATTGAGACTAGTTTTGGATCAATGAGTTAACACTTTGTTTTGGATTCTGGGATGAATTTGACCTTCTAAATGGTTGAATTATGATGAACACAATTTATACAAACTTTATATCCATTATATACTTAGTATTTTTTTTCATTTTTATGTGCTAAATTGGATACTTGTGATTGATTTCTTGATTTAGTTAGTTTTGGAGCTTAATTAAAATAATTTAATAATTTGGAATTGTTTTAGGTTTTTAGGTGTATCTAGGGTTCTAGACATCAGTTTTAGGTGATTCTTATATCTTTGAAAAGTGAAGAGAAATATCCACTAATGTTATAAATAGTCCTAAGTATAGTTCAGTTGTTTAGAAGACCAAATTCAACCATAAGCCAAAAAAGAGTGCTAATCAGCTTACCTAGAACTAGTTTCAGGATTATGACCATATTTGGAGCTCCAAACCTTAATTTGATGCAAACCTAAGCCCATTGCATAGTAAAGATCCACCTCCACAACTTTTATATAGGATTTGAAGTGAAACTACACAATTTTGGTTAAGTTTTAGGGTTGTGAAGCCAAGTGACAAATTCTGCTATAGGTTGAAATACTCTAAAAGACTATTTTAGTTTTTAATCCATAAGTTGAGTTAGAAATTGAATTTTTAAGCAATCTTAAGGCCCTTGGATTGCTAAGAGATGAAGCTAAAACTTCTAGAGAGAGACCTATATCCAATTTTACCTCCTTTTAGCCTAAGGCAATAGCCCAAGAAGAGAGAGGAGTAAGCTTATAGAAAAATATAGATGAGGCCTAAATGATTCATTATTTTAAATTCTTTCCTTTTTCTTTACCTTTGTAAGAATAAGGAGCTCTCCTAAGGTAAGAATACCATCCTCTTTTAAGTTTTTTCTTTTCTTATGTTTTTTAGTGTAATTTTCTTATAATGTGTAACTAAACCTTTTATTTAATCTAAGGGAAATTCTGCTTTAATTCTCTTATTGAAAAAATAAACAAAAATAATAGAAAATAGAAAACTTGAAAGGGACCAGTGTTCTTGTCCTATGAGATCTCCTCCTTTATTACAAGAATAAGAGAAATGAAAAGGTTCTAAAAGAATACTGAATTTACATTTTTATATTATGCACCTCTCCTCTGAATTTGGCTATTGATTAGGTTTAAATAGAGGTACAATTGGACTTGAACCTCTGCATAGAAGTTGTAGCCCAATCTTTTAGCAACCCAATTGTCCTATCCTTTCTGAAAAATTTGATTCCTAGGTCAACTTATAGATTGAAAATTGTGACAATTTTGTAGAGCAGTCTAACTTATAACAAAGTTCATATCACTTAGATTTACAATCTTGTAACTTATTCAAAATGGTGTGTTTTGACCTTAAGCCTTTTATGAAAGTTGTAGTGATAGCTCTTAGCTATCTAATGGGCTTTGTTTTGTACCAAATTGAGGTCTAGAGCTCCATATATGGTTAAAATACCTAGATTGCATCTGAGTCAATGGATCAACACTCTGTTTCAAATTCTAGGCTGAATTTGACCCTCTAAGCAATTGAACTGTGGTGAACATAGTTTATCCATATTTTATATCCCTTATATAGTTAGTCTTTTATCACATTTGTGTGCTAAATTAGATATTTGTGATTAGTTTCCTGATTTGGTTAGTTTTGGAGCTTAATTGGATTTGTTTGGTAATTTGGCTCTGTTTTAGGTTTTTGCTTGTATCTAGAGTTCTGAACTTTGATTTTGTGTGATTCTTATATCTTTGGAAAGCTAAGAGGAAGCTCTACAAATATCTTAAAGAGTTGCAAACCTAGTTCAATCGTTTAAAGGGTTAAATCTAATCCAGAATCCAAAAGAGTGCTGACTACCTGACCAAGAACTAGGCATGGAATTTTGACCATATTTGGAGCTCTATACCTCAATTTAGTGCAAACCCAAGCCCATTGAATAGCTAAGATCCACCTACAGAACTTTCATAAAGGGTTTGTGAGGGTTTGAGATAAATTGTATAATATAGATCTTGCCCTTATTCCATTAGGGGAATTTTATATACTCCTTTAATTATTATGAATTCTATTTGAATTTAACAAGAATATGATAAATTGCTTTATATCAAGTAGCACAATAGATAATTATGCAGTAAATATGCAAAATGATGATTATGCAAAGTTTAGAAATGTTGGAGTAGAAAAATTAAAGATTCAAGACACCAGATTTTTAAAGTGGTTTAACTTGAATTGAAACCGTAATTTAAGTCCACTCCATTAGATAATATTTAACCAGATTACCACTTTTATTATCAAAATATTAGGATTAAAATAGGCTCCTGAATTATCAATTTTACAACACAAGAATTACAGCAGGGATCTTACTAACCTAGAAAATTTTCACTTGGTTTTTCCAAATATAAAATAACCATAAGATTTTCTACAGGCTGTTGCTAACCTATACAAGATTTTTATTAACCTAGAAATCTCAAAAGAAAAACTAAGATAAGGTAAGAAATACAACACCAAAGTTTGAGATGAAAATCTTAAACATCTAACGTGAATTTTGCAGAGATTTGAATTAATATCCTTTTGATTGAGAAATATAATAAGGTAGAAGCAAATCAAATTTAGCTCTATTTGCTTTAAGATTTTTGCATTTGAAGAAGAGAGAAAATGTGTAATCTTATTGCAATTAAAAAGTGATTAGGCATTTTTATAACTATTGTAACCATTTGTAGTAGAATAACTAACTTTCAGTTTGTGAATCGATTCAGAACAAAATCCTAACCTTTGATAAAAAAAAGGAATTTCAAAGCTTTTCATCATGAATCGATTGGTGAATCGATTCAAATAAGTTCTTCAATATGAATCAATTCAGAAAGTGTAAAACAATTTTATAAAATCTGCACTTGCGGAAAAATCATGTTTGAAAAATATCTTTAAAATATCTTCAAGTGGTTTATTTATACTTTACTATATCAATTATGAAAAATATTTGTTTATATCAAATCTCATTTGAATTCACTTACAAAAGATCCTATGGAAATAAAATAGTTGCTAACTCTAATTTTTGGATCTCTTAAATCACATACTTTGAACCTACAAAATAGATTAAAACACTAAAATATATTGTCAGATAGTAATATGAACTAAAATTATTTTTCAACATCAAAACTAAGGAAAATATGTTACTAGAGTAACCTAGCTAACAATCTCCCCCATTTTGATGGTGACAAAAAATTTTAAATGAGATTTAAAGTTTATCAAAAAATAGTTTTTTGTATAGTTAAAATTTTATTTGATAAGAAACTTATTAATTTTCACAAAAATTTCTTAACTTTTATTTTGTTTTATTTAAATTTCCTATATCTTTATGTCTCTTTTATATGTCTCCCCCTTTTGAATTGAAAATAATATCTCATTTGAAATTCATCATTTTTACTTTGAGATATCTAAAATTTATGGGATTTTATTAAAAATTTCATATTTCTCCCTTTTTGGGCAAATCAAAAAAGTAATAATGCATAAAAAATATGTACCAAAAAATATTAGAATTGAAAGAATGCACAATTTATATATCAGAATTTAGTCAAAATACAATATATCAACAAAATTTAAAATTCATATATCAATTTCAAGAACTTAAAAATTATATATATCAACATCCAATATTCAAGCATTAGAATAAAATAATATCTAAATTAAAAATGCAATATCTATAATGAAAATAATATCAATCAAAATCAAAACCAGCATAAATTTCAACAGTCACAACAAATACTTAAAATGTCCAATATATATATCATCCTGAATAAAATATCAAAATACAATATCCAAATATCAATAAAATATAGTCAAAAGACAATAACAATAACAAGATAGGGGAAATGGGACTAAAGGAAACATATAAAAATAGTAAGATAACCAAATAACATAGAGACAAGTACTCAACAGGAGGTGAATCAATTCTCTAAAGTCTAGCTTCTTCATCCTGTTATTGTAGTTGTTGTCTGATCTCCTACACTGGAGTTTCAAGTGATTTGAACCTTTGATTAATTTTATTGTCTCTTTTTCAGCTTTCTTCTTCCATGTGAGACATCCATTCTTCCATTAGGTCAAACCACATTTCTTGGTTATCTGCTATTTGTTCATTTGTTTTATCATGTGTTTGTGTAATCTTTCAACCACTTCAACTATTCTTGCCTTAGCTTCAGTTGATATCCCAGCTAAGCTTGAAACTTCTCTAGTTGGTTGAGTAATTTTTGACTCCTTTTTAGTCCATTTTCCTTGGTTATTTTCTTTTAATCCCATTTTATGTAAATGTGATGTAGTAATCATGATAGTTGCATTTGGTGGTGCAATAAGAATTTCATCAAAAAACTTTATTTTGAATTTAGTAAAGATTGGACTAAGGATCATGCAATAGGGAAGAAATCCAATTTTATTCTTTTAGAACATTCAGCCATATATTTCAAAATGTAGTAGGGAAAATTGAAATTTAATTGATTTTTGATAATTTACATAAAAAACAGTTCATCTTCCACTATTTATGCAAAGTTTGTGATTCTTGGCAAAATTACTTTGCATAAAGCATAGTGTAGGATCCTATCTTTAGGGAATAAGCTAGTCATAAGCAATTTACCACTTCCATCCTTTGGGGTGGAGCAGGGAAATAATATTCTAATAGCTAATTCCTTGTTATATTATGGAAAAAATCCTACAGTAAGCTTTGGGTGTGTGTTATCAATACCAAATTTATTTGCAAATAATTCAGAATCAACAACCACATGCTTATGCATCACATAACATAAGAGTTTTCCATTAGCATCAGCAAGGTTTGTATAAAACATCTTTGCTAACCAAGGGTATGCATTTCCTTTAAAGGTTAAAATTTCTCTAACCCATATTTGACTAATAACTCAGGCAAATGTGTAGTTCTAAGAAGTTAATTACTAAAACATTTCAAAAGTTCTACTTTTCTATTCTCAAGTGAAAGGTAACCTATAAACTCATTTGAAGATTTGAAGAAGGATTCTTCATCTACTGATTGTGACACCTTTACTAGTGATTTTTCCTTTCGTTTGGTTGTGAGCTTGATTCTCTTTACCATGATGTTGAAGTCTCTAAAAAATTTGAAGTTTTGAACCTAGGGTTTTCTGGCTTGATTTAGGGATTTTTAATTTTAGGTGATTAAGATGAAATTAACTAGTAAAAAATGTTAAAAGTAGTGTTTCTAATGTTTTTGTTGAAGAAAATTGGCTAAAAAGAGTGTTGGGAGATGATATTTGAGAGTTTTTTTTTTGTGAGAGAAGTTGAGAAAATTTCTGGGTAAGGGCTGAAAGTACACTATGAAATAAGTTTGACATCAGTTTGAGTATATATAGAATTGTGCTTTGAATCAATTTGTGAATCAATTTAGAGAGAAAAAATTTAAGTTGGAATCAATTTGGGTTTAAATTTACTCATTTAGATTCATGGGAAAATCGATTATTGAATCGGTTCATATATGAATAGAATTTCAATGAATCAATTAGGGAATCAATTGATCCAGATGTTTTAGAATTTTTCAGTCTTCTTGAAACTTCAGAAAATCTAATGAATCAATTGAGAATCGATTCTCAATGTGTATTTTTTAAAAAGTGAATCGATTACTGAATTGATTTAGGAAATTCAAAGTTTGATTTTTCTAAATTTTTGTTTTTCTAAGTGATTTCCTAATCACTCAAACAGCCAATTAAGATCTTAGAATCACCTGAAAGCTTAAATTCTCTCCATGTACCTATAAAACAAACTCAGCAACATCTCTGATGCTTGAGTTAGTAATTGCAATATACAAATCAAATATGAAAATAGAAAACATGAAAATTTACTGAAATTTAAACTTTGTCTTATAGTGAGTGTAACTTCTATCCTACATCATGAGTAGTTTTTTTTCCTCCCACATAGACCTACAAAACTAAAATTAAACTTGCTTGGCTAGTACCTAGTAAGTTTTGGGTCCAAATTTGTTAGTGGACATGATAGAAATTTTCTTAACAGTAGATGATTTAGGTAACCATACAAGTTTCTCATTTGGTTTCAATAAATATGATCCATTTCTAAATGGACAATCTTTAATGTGATGCCTTTTATGATTGCAGTAGTAACAGGTGATATAAGCAAGATTCCATCTCTTAGATTTCTTATAATGTTGCTGACTATATCCTAAGCCAACCTTATTTTGAAAACTTTTTTGATTTTCTAGCATCCCATCAAGTTTCACATTGCTTTTAGCAGATCTTTGTAATGCCTTATTGAACTTCTCTATTTCTAACTTATAAGGCTCATAATGTTCACATGCTTTAGTTTCACTTAATAATTTTTTAGCTAAAATATTCAAATTAGTATTTTCCTTTTCAATTTGCATGATCTTTTTAAGTAAATTCTCATTCTATTTTTTAGTTTCTTTATCTCCTTATTAGCTTTAGTCAAAGCTTTATAAATCTTTTCATACAAGTCATCAGAATCATCATCATTTACATCATCAAACTCATCATTTGTTTCAGCATCTATTTGATTGTTAGATTCACTATCAGTACCACTAAAATAAGAACCACAGAAAAATGAAGGATACTTTAGAACATATATATTTTCATTGTGTTTTGCCATAAGACAATGTTACTCTTCCTTTTTGCAATCAGTTTAAGTTCTACCATTGTGAGCAATCTCTAGAGTGTCTAAGATTTCCTTTGCTACATTATACTTAGAAATTCTTTGAAACTCATTAGTAAATAGTGAGTTAATAACAATCCATTATACCTTAGAGGCAAGGAGGTGTTTCCTTCTTTCCTCCTTAGTCCATAACAATCTAGATTTAGGCTGCAAACTTCCATTAACAGATAGTCTAGGACATTCATAGCCTATTTCTAGAATTTCTATCATGTCCACATCTAAAGCTTTTATAAAAATTTTGATTTTATATTTCCAAAAAGCAAAATTTTTAGCATCAAAAGTAGACAGACTATTTAGGGATTGACAATTAGAGAAAATAGTCAAATTTGAATCCATAATCTTGTCAAAGAAAGGAATATCAAGAGCCAATGCTATGACATTAACTGAGGGTCCTAGATAAATTGTATGATATGGATCTTGCCCTTATTCTTTTAGGGAATTTTATATACTTCTTGAATTATTATGAATTCTCTTTGAATTTAACAAGAATGCAATAAATTACTTTGTACCACAAAGCATAGTAGAAAATTATGTAGTATATATGTAGAATGATGATTATGCAGAGTTTAGAAATGTTAGAGCAGAAAAATTAAAGATTCAAGACACCAGATTTTCAAAGTGGTTCAACTTGAATTGAAACCGTAATTCAAGTCTACTCCATTGGATAATCTTCAATAAGATTATCAATTTTATTATCAAAACATTAGGATTAAAATAGGCTCCTGAATTGACAGTTTACAACACAAGAATTACAATAAGGATCTTACCAACCTGGAAAATTTTCACTTGCCTCTTCCAAACATAAAATAACCATAAGATTTTCTACGGGCTCTTGCTAACCTAAAAAAGATTCCTATCAACCTAGAAGTCTCAAAAGAAAAATCAAGATAAGATAAGAAATATAATACCAAAGTTTGAGATGAAAATCGCAAATATCTAATGTGAATTCTATAGAGATTTGAATTAATATCCTTTTGATTGAGAAATGTAATGTGGTAGAAGCAAATCAAATTTAGCTCTATTTGCTCTGAGATTTTTGCACTTGAAGAAGAGAGAAAATGTGTAATCTTATTGTAACTAAAAAGTGGTTAGTGGTTTTTACAACTGTTGTAGCTATATGTAACAAAATAATTAACTTTTAGTTTGTGAATCGATTTAGAACAAAATCCTAACCTTCAGTAAAAAAAATTCAAAGTTTTTCTTCATGAATCGATTAGTGAATTGATTTGCATAAGTTCTTCAATATGAATCGATTAGTGAATCGATTCAAAAAGTGTAAAACAATTTTATAAAATTTGCACTTGTGAAAAAATCATGTTTGGAAAATATCTTTAAAATATCTTCAAATGGTTTACTTATACCTCACTATATCAGTTGTGAAAAATATTTGGTTGAATCAAATCTCATTTGAATTCACTTACAAAAGATCCTATAGAAATAAATTAATTGCTAACTTTAATTTTGGGATCTCTTAAATCACATACTCTAAACCTGCAAAATAGATTAAAGCACTAAAATATATTGTCAGATAGTAATATGAACTAAAATTATTTTTCAACATCAAAATCAAGGAAAATATGTCGCTAGAGTAACCTAGGCTAATAGTTTGAAATGAAACTACATAGTTTTGATTAAGTTTCAGGGTTGTGAATCCAAGTTACAAATTTTGTTATAGGTTAGGCTACTCTACAAGACTACTTCAATTTTTAACCCATAATTTGAGCTAGAAATCAAATTTTTTAGCAATCTCAAGCCCATTAGATTGCCAAGAGATAGAGCTAAAATTTCTATGTAGGGACCATGTCTAAATGTGCTTCTTTCTAGCCTAAGTCTATAGCCCTAGTTGAAAGAGAAGTGACCTCATAGAAAAACCTAGCTGAGACCTAAGTGATTCATTTACCTTCTTTTCATTTACTCTACTTTTGTAAAAAGAAGGATCCCTCCTAGGGCAAAAACACCAACCTCTTTTAGTTCTTCTCCATTTTTCTATTTTGGTTTGTAATTTTCTTAAAATGTGTAGCTACATCTTTTATTCAATCTAAGGGAAATTCTATTTCAATTCTCTTATTAAAGAAATAAAAGCAAACATAATAGAAAAGAGAAGACTTGAAAGGGGCTGGTGTTCCTACCTTAAGAAAGCATATCCTTTGTTACAAAAATGAGAGAAATGAAAAGGTTCTCAAAGAATATTGAATTCACATTTTTATACTCTACATCTCTCCACTCATTTGGCTATTTATAAGGTTTAAATATAGGCACAATTGGACATGAGTCTCTACATAAAAGTGGTAGCCCTACCTCTTAGCAACCCAATTCCTTGGCCTTGCTAAAAAATTTGATTCCTAGCTCAAATTATGGTTAAAAACTAAAATAGTTTTGTAAAGCATTCTAACTCATAACAAAGTTCATCGCTCAGATTCATAGCCTTGTAACTTATTCAAAATGGCATATTTTAACCTTAAGCCCTACATAAAATTTATAGTGGTAGATCTTAGCTATCTATTTGGATTTGGTTTACATTGATTTGAGGTTTGGAGCTCTAGATATGGTCAAAATACCAAGATCGGTTTTGGGTCACTAGGTTAACATTGTTTTAGATTTTGGGCTAAATTTGGCCCTATAAACGGCTAAATTGTGATAGACAC
This sequence comes from Saraca asoca, assembly GCA_026873985.1. Classification (NCBI taxonomy): domain Eukaryota; kingdom Viridiplantae; phylum Streptophyta; class Magnoliopsida; order Fabales; family Fabaceae; genus Saraca; species Saraca asoca. Next base: position 10,657 of record JANHAO010016935.1, read on the forward strand.
AATTTATACAAATTTTATATCCCTTATACACTTAATATTTTTTCATATTTATGTGCTAAATATGACACTTGTAAATGATTTCTTAATTTGTTCAATTTTGGAGCATAATTGGATTAATTTGATAATTTGACACTATCTTAGGTTTTTAGGTATTTTTAGAGCTTTAGACTTTGATTTTGTGTGATTCTTATGTTTTTGAAGTGTAAATGGAAGCTTTACAAATGTCATGGAGAGTCCCAAGCCCAATTCTGCCATTTTGAGGGTTAAATTCAACCAAAAACCAAAAAGAGTGCTAACTGGCTAATCGAGAACCAATCTTAGGATTTTTGACCATATTTGGAACTCTTAACCTCAATTCAATGCAAAACAAGCCCATTGGATAGTAAAGATGCACCTTCACAATTTTCATAAAGGGTATGAAATGAAACTACCTTATTTTACTAATTATCAGGATTGTGAACCCAAGTGACAAATTTTGTTCTAGGTTAGACTACTTTGTAAGACTCTTTTAGATTTTAAGCCATAAGTTGGGTTAGAAATTGAATTTTTGAGCTAACTCAAGGCCATTGGATTGCTAAAAGATGGAGCTAAAACTTTGATGGAGAGACCCCCAACTATTTGTGCCTCATTCAAGCCTAAGTCAGTAGTTTAATTAGCTAGGAGTGAGTTTATAAAAAAAAAAAAACCTAGCTAAAACCTAAGTGATTTATTCTTTTACATTCTTTTCTTTTTCTCTATTTTTGTAAGAACAAGGAGTTCTCCTATGGCAAGAACACCAACCCCTTCTAGGTCTTATTTTTCCTTTTGTTTTTTCTTGTAATTTTCTTAAAATGGATAACTAAACCTTTTATTCAATCTAAGGGAAATTCTGATTTAGTTCTCTTGTTGAAAAAATAAAAACAAAAATAATAGAAAATAGAATACCTAAAAGGGATTGGTGTTCTTGCCCTAGGAGAGCTCCTCTTTTATTACAAAAATAAGAGAAATGAAAAGGTTATAAAAGAATATCGAATTCAAGTTTTTATACTCTACACCACTCTTCTTACTTTGGCTATTGATTAGGGTTAAATGGAGACACAATTGGACCTAGGTCTCTTATGGAAGTTGTAGCCCTATCTTATTGCAACCCAATTTCCTTAGCCTTGCTAAAAACTTTGATTCCTAGCTCAACTTATGGGTTAAAATTTGAAACAATTTTATAATATTGATCATTAAGATTCATAGCCTTTTAGTATATTCAAAATGGTTTATTTTGACTTTGAGCCCTGCATGAAAGTTGTAGTGGTAGATTTTAGCTATCCAATGGAATTTTGTTTACAAAAAATTGAGGTTTGTTGCTCTAGATATGCTCAAAATACCAAGATTGATTCTGAGTCAGTGGGTCACTACTCTATTTCAGATTCTAGGTTGAATTTGACTCTTTAAATGGCTAAATTGTGATGAACACAAGTTATAAAAATTTTATATCCCTTATATACTTACTAAAAGGAAAATTTAAAACTTTGATTGCTAAAAGAAGGAGCAAAAACTTCAATGTAGAGACTCACATCTAATTGTGCCTTCTTCCAGCCCAAGTTAACAACCCAATTAAAGAAAGGATTGAGCTCATAGAAAAACCTAGCTAAGACCTAACGATTCATCCTTTTAAATTCTTTTCTTTTCCTTTACTTTTGTAAGGAGCTCCATTAGGGCAAGAGAGCCAATCCCTTTCAGATTTTTTCTTTTCTTTTATTTTTGTTTGCAATTTTTTTTTATAATGTGTACCTAATATTTTATTCAATTTAAAGGAAATTTTGCTCCAATTCTCTTATCAAAGTAATAAAAATATAATAGAAAAGAGAAGACCTAGATGAGATGAATGTTTTTACCCTTTGTTACATAAATGAGAGAATTGAAAAAGTTCTTAAAGAATATTGAATTCATGTTTTTATACTTTGCACCTCTCCTCTCACTTTGGCTACTGATCAAGGTTAAATAGAGGCACAATTGAACTTAGGTCTCTACATAGAAATTCTAGCCCTATCTCTTAACAACCTAATTTCCTTGGTCTTGCTTAAAAATTTGATCCCTAGCTTAACTTAATGGTTGAAAACTAAAATAGTTTTCCAAAGTAGTCCAACCCATAACAAAGTTCATCACTTAGATTCAATGCCTTGTAACTTATTCAAAATGGTGTATTTTAACCTTGAGCCTTTCATGAAAGATGTTGTGGTGGATCATAGATATCAAATTAGATTTGGTTTGTCCCAAATTGAGGACTAGAGCTCTAGATATGGCCAAAATACTAAGATTAATTTTAAGTTAGTGGGTCGACACTCTATTTCAGATTTTAGGCTAAATTTGACACTTTAAATGTATGAACTATGATAAACATAATTTATACAAAGTTTATATCCCTTATATAATTATTCTTTTGTCATATTTATGTGTGAAATTAAATACTTGTGATTAGTTTCTTGATTTGGTCAGTTTTGGAGCTTGATTGGATTAACTTAATAATTTGGCATTATTTTAGGTTTTGGGTGTATTTGAAGTTTTCAACTTCAATATTGTGTGATTCTTATGTCTTTAAAAATCTAAGAGGAAGCTCTATAAACATCATATAGTGTCTTTGACCCAGTTTAGCCATTTATAGGGTCAAATCTAGCCCAAAAGGAAGTGTTTACTAGTTAACTTAGAATCAATCTTGTGATTTGGACCATATTTGGAGCTCCAGACCTCAATTTGATACAAAGACAAACTCATTGGATAATGAAGATCCACCTCCATAACTTTCATATTGGTTTTGAAGTGAAACTACACCATTTTGATGAAGTTTCAGGGTTGTGAATCCTAGTGATGAATTCTATTATAGGTTAGACTATACAAGATCACTTTCATTTTTAACCCATAAGTTAAGTTAGAAATTGAATTTTTAAGCAAACTCAAGGCCATTAGTTTATTAAATGATGTAACTAAAACTTCTATGAGGAGACCCACATTTAATTGTGTTACCTTCTAGCCCTAGTTAGCAGTCTAAGTAAACAGAAGAGTGAGCTCATAGAAAAATCTAACTGAGACCTAAGTGGTTCATTCTTATACATTCTTTTCTTTTTCTTTACTTTTTGTAAAAAAGAGGAGCTCTCTTAGCATAAGAACACTAACCACTTTTGTTGACGTCGAAATATGGTCTGTGTAAGGAGAACCAGACTTCGGCTAATCGGGGATTCTTCGGGACCCCTGACCTGTTCTAGCAGGATTAATGTGTGTGCCCAGGTTATTTGACTAGGGTTAGCCAGAGAAGAGAATAATAGAAAGAACACATGATTTTACATGATTAAGCCAAATCCAAGATTATTGGACCCTACGTCCATAGTAGAGACTTCTCTATTATGATGGTTTTCAGTATTTCTTTCGGCCCCCCTCCTTCCTGCTAACAATATCATCTTATTTATAGAAGAAGGATGGGTTCTGATCATTTATTACAAGCTACAGTTGTGTCAAATCAAGTAAGTAAGTATAGATGTTGAAAA
>JANHAO010016936.1:0-14172 GCA_026873985.1 Saraca asoca
ATAATGTTAATGGAAATATTCAAATTAATTATATATTTATCAATATGTAATTTATATGGTATGATTACAATTACATTAGGTATTAGAATCAAGGCATCATTTCTATTTTTTTTTACAAAAAAAAAAAAGAAAACGAACCTTTAGTGACGACAAAAGTCGTCACAGAAAGTCACCTTCGACCTTTAGTGATGACTTTTTATTGTCACAGAAGGTGAGCTTTAGTGATGACTTTTTTTCATCATAAAAGGTGAGCTTTAGTGACGACTAAAAGTTGTCACAGAAAGCTACCTCTGACCTTTAGTGATGACTTTTTATCGTCACAGAAGGTGAGCTTTAGTGATGAGTAAAAGTCATCACAGAAAGCCACGTCCGACCTTTAGTGATGACTTTTTGTCGTCACAGAAGGCGACCTTTAGTGATGACTAAAAGTCGTCACAAAAGGCGACCTTTAGTAATAACTAAAAGTTATCACAGAAAGTCATGTCCAACCTTTAGTGATGACTTTTTGTCGTCACAGAAGGTGGCCTTTAGTGACGACTTTTTGTCATCATAGAAGGTGACCTTTAGTACGACTAAAAGTCGTCACAGAAAGTCTGACCTTTAATGACGACTTTTTGTCGTCACAATAGACCTTTAGCCATAGCGCATATGTGACGATATTTAGTTGTCATTGAAAGTAACTTATGTCATCACTAAAAGTTTTAGTGATGACTTTTTTAGGCTTTTGTGATGACTTTTGTCGTCACTGAAAGTCGATTTTCTTGTAGTGGCTCCACATTAGTGCGACCAACTTAGCATTATTGCACTAGAACACATACTTCCTAACACTATCCTAATGCGATCTAGTGTGCATATGACTAACTTTCTCAGGCACTGTATGCATGCGACCTCAAATTCTTGCATATGACCAACTTTCTTAAGCACTATATGCACGTGACCTCGTCATACATATGATCAACTTTCTTAGGCACCATATTCATGTGATCTTTAGTTAACGAGCACATGACCAACTTTTTTAGGCACCATGTGCATATGATCTCCAATTGGACATGTATACGACCCACTTTCTTAGGCACCATATACATGCATCACCCATATACAATCAACTCCCTAAGGCATAGCTCTCATGCGACCTAATGTTTGTAGCTTTCACGTGACCTATTGTTCGTAGCTCACATGCGACTTACTACTAGGTGCAGCTCTCATACGACCTATGTACTACTCATTAACAATTAAGGCACTCTAATGCCTAGATTCATTATTCATCGAGAAGCATGATCGATTAGTTATTCAAATATTTTATTTCAGTGTGATTTGTAGGAATTTATATTATTGTCATCTGTGATATGTAGAATACTGAATACAACATGTAAGAATCATGAAGAAAAAATTTCATTCATTAAAAGCCTTATTCAATGAGGTAAATTTACATCAGAAAAGGCCAAAATACAAATCAAAATAGAAGAAGCCTATGGCTATTACATTCTGGAAAAGAATTGGCTTCATGGAGATGAACTACAGCCAGCACTAATAGGAGGATTGGTGGGCACGTTTGCTCCTCAATCTTCTTTTGGCCGCCCTCCTTGGTTCAGAACTCCTTTCCTGCTCTCTGCCCAGCACTAAGAATTCAAGAGGCCAGTAGATGTGGCTGGAAGAGCAAAACCCCATGGCATCACTGTGAGGAAATAATCCAAGATCTATACAAGATCTTTCCAAATCCTTGAAAAAGAATTACCTATAAAGGCTTTCTATGCAGCAGATTATGCACACCTCATCAGAAAGGCATACCATCAGAAATATGGGGGGCTTATCTAAGGCACCCATTAGTTCACTCAATAAGGAAGGAAGAAGAACTTCCATGCTTTAAATAAATCAGCCTAGTCTCACTAAAGAGTCCAGAAGAACTCCCAACCACTCTCATTAAATACCTCAAAAGAAAATAAAGTTGACTTACCAATGGCTGTGAAGCATATACAACAAGAGGTATGGCCTAGAACAGATGAAACAATAGGCTAATCACAGACTTTGATTACACAATAATCCATGAATGAAGCCCTTTCCTAGCGAAACTGTAACTTTCACCCCATGAAGCGAGCTGAAAGTTAGGGGCTAATGTTATAGGCATCTTCGGGTATTGTGCAAGATGGGCTGGCAAAGGCCCTATAACAGATAAGCCCAAGAGAAAAAGAGCCAAGCTCATCAGATTGCTGGCCATAAGAGTACAAAATGAGGCAAAATCCCTAGCTCACTAAGGAACGAGCCCTAGCTCGTATAGGCCAACAATTCGTATTACACGAGCTTGCATCATCTACTACGAGCTCGCGAGGTTCGACTTCACTGACCGAAGGCCAATAGTGACTCCGGATTAAGTCCTATCTCATGGACGTGATATCTTACCTAGAGAAAGGGCTCGTCAAGGGTAAACCTGAAGTAGAAACCCTCTCAGACCAAGATTCATGGGACTAGTCTACAAGGAGTAGCATGTAGGGCCCACCCACAGAAAGTAATCTACAGAAGTAAGCCAGTAGCCTGTAGAAGCCATTTTTCAGTAGTCTAGGCTATCTTGTACATTTATTTTGATGTAACAGAAATACAAATTATGTAATTACATTTGTAACCTCCCCAGCTTCTATAAATAAAAGGAAGAAAATCACTATAAAGCTAAGCTGAAAAATCATACCAAAATTCTGTAAAAATTTCTCCATAACTAATAAAAGCTACTGTGGACGTAGGGACCAGTGCTGCATAATTTTAGTTGAACCATGTTAAAAATCCCTCTGTGTGGTTGGCGTTCTTTTTCTCCATCCCTCAATTTCTTCTTGTGTTCAATTAGATTGCAATTTAAGTCTTTAGAACTCTTCTGGTTGGCTGGATTTGGGACTAAACCGAAATCCACCATCAATAGTAAGTATAATGCATTTTAACCTTAAGCATCAAAACTCATCGTCCTAAAACATCATAATTGCCTCAATATGATAAAACACTAAATGTGGGTTATAGCAATTGTACATTGATCACATAACATACTTCCTTCCATATACCCCAAACACCAGCATCCTACCTTTCTAGGCCTATAAAAGACACATATAATTTCATAATGGTCCATATTGATATTTCTAGACAATTCACATTATAATATATCAAAACATAATAATTTGCACATCATAACCAAAAACTAGAAATAGTGTATATCAGAAACATAAAAGTGAGCTCAGAGTATCAACTTTAATACATAATTCAAAAGGACAACCAAGACCCATTTTATGTACATGTTCCTTAAATGTCTTTGGTTGTAAAACTTTAGCTAACGAATCTGTAATCATGAGATATGTTCTAATATGCTCAATAGATACTCTTTATTTCGGAACTTCCTCCTTAGCAGCAAAATACTTTAATTCTATATGCTTGGCACTTCTTGAGTATTTGTCATTTTTGAAAAAGAACACTGCTATAGAATTATTACAGTAAATTTTCAACGACTTGGTAATGATGTTGACAACCCCAAGTCCTAAAATAAAATTCCACAACCATAATGAATGATTTGTAGCTTCAAAACATGCCATAAATTCTGCTTCTGTTATAGGTGCTTTTGAAACCATATAAATGGGCTAGCAAAAGCCCAACAGATGAGTCTAACTGGAAGAAGCCTAGCTTAAAGTCACTGAAAGGCATCAGGTTACCTAAAAATGAGCTCAGGTCGCTAGGCAACAATGCTTGTAGTAACCTCAAGTTGATTGACAACGAGCTCTAGCTCAAAGAACAAAATAGGTCACCTTAGCCATCTTCCAGAAAGTTCACTATGGTTAAACCCGAGGAAGGACTCATTTGCGTGGCCAATTTGCAGACATTAGCTAGCAAAAATCAACTTACAATTAATTTATTATTTTTCCCTTTTCAAAATATGTTAAGATTGTACACCTTGGCAACTATAAATAGGGGTTGAACTCATTGTAAGGGTGAAGACTCTCTAAAAAAAGAGAATTATAGAAATAACCATGTACTGTTACTCTACTTAGCAAAACAAACTGAGAAAATAATAAAACTACCATAGATGTAAGGGTCGCTGGACTTTGGCCGAACCATGTTAAAAACTCTTAGTGCTTCATCTCTCTTCCTTTCTCTCTACATCTATCATTCTTTTACTCTCACCAAGTTGCAGTTTGGGGTTTACTAAATTTTACTAGTTGATCAGATTTCACCGTCAACATTTTGGCACTAGAAGGAAGGCCAATCTTTATCTTGGTTGATTCCCCGTTCAACTACGATGGCAAAAGGAAGAACTACCAAGAGTTCAGATGCTCCAATTAATCAGCCAAAAGGTCATTAAGAACAACAAAAGGAACCAGTTCTTTCTGCGACAGGCACTCCCACTAACCTTGTAACAAGTATCATCATCGACTTACCTCCCATGACCTATTGTCAGCTTACTATTATTTTTCCTAGGACTGATAAAGTGTAAATATGGCACCAATGTCAGGAAGCACTAGAAAATATAGTGAAAGAGTTGGTTGAGACGGTCAGAGTGCTAATACAGGCACAAGCCCTAGGCATGCAAAAGTAGGTCAAGGTCGCTACGCCTAAAAGAGCACTCCCACAACTATGAGAAGGGGCTCAAAATGGAAGGCTAATTAGAGTCCTTTAGCGTGCTACTTCAGCTCGCTCTTCTAACACGTGGACGAGATCAGAGGTCCACCAAGCTTGTGAGCATGATGATAATCAATAACATAGGAGCTTACATTGGGCTAAAAGCCTGAACAAAACTAGTCAGAGGTATGCAACCTCAAATCACTACTCCCACGACTAGGGAGAAAAGATGAGCCAATGATATTCTAACTGCTGATCTAAAGCACAAAACTCGATGGTGGAGGAGCTACTTCAGAGGGTAAAGCAATTAGAAAAATGCCCTTAGGCTCAAGATAATCAAGATCGCTATAAGAAGAATACACCATTCATTAAAGAGGTTGAAATGGAGCCTCTCCCACATAAATTTAAAATCCCCACAATCCCATAATATAATAAGGATAATGATCCATATGATCACCTGGATGCATTCAATGTATAGATGGATCTTTAGACAACCAATCCCTTAATCAAGTGTTGTGTCTTCCCAACTTCACTAGGAGACATACCTCAGACATGGTTCAAGAATCTCCCAGCTCATATCATTGACGGTTAGGAAGATTGTCAAAGAAGATTCATCAATCAATATAAAACATTAAGAAGGTAGCTCGCACCATCCTACCACCTCATAATGGTCTTCCAGCAGAAGAATGAATCACTAAAAGACTACATCACCTGATTCAGACATAAGGTCAATAATATGGAGAATCCATCCAATGAGAGTATCCTAACAGCAATCTCAGTAGGACTCTATAAAGATGGAAAGCTATATAAGAACATATATAAGTTTCCAATAAGTGACTTAGGAAAGTTCTATGAACGAGCTGCCAAAGAAATCAGGTGGGAAGAAACCTTTGGCCTAAAGAAGTCTAGTCAGAAGGATGAGGCAAATAGCTCCAATCAGAGTAAAAGAAGGAGCAATAGTAAGGAAAGTCAAAATGATGACTTTGATAATCAGGCTGCAAAGAAAGCCAGGATTGACTTGCCTTTTTAATTCCATAATATTGTTTAGAAATTGGTGAAAATGCTCAAGTTTTTCCTTATACTCTTATATCTACATTTACTAATTTTTGTTAAATTTTTAACAAAGTATTATGTAGGAAAGCCCGAGTTCGAGACTACAAATTAATAACCTCACAGTGCCATATTCTTTCTAGAGTTCACAAGGCTAGTGGTAGGACATAGTCCAAATTGGGAAAGCCCATACATTACCAAGGAAGATTGGGAATGAAGCTTATCACTTAATGAATGGAACTGAAGTTCTACGAGCTTGGAATGTAGAACATTTGCATCCATATTTTCAATAAATTTTAGCTTAACCTTATAATCCCAATTAAAAGAGCTAAAACCAAGACTGTGTCCATTGAGCAACATGATTATTTTGGCATGACCTGCCAGACATTTAGCCTAACGAATATACATTGTCTTGCTTGATGAATATACATTGTCATAAGATGACCTAACGAATATACATTGTCTTGCTTGACAAATATATATTGTCACGGTCCCTCTGATGAATATACATCATCTTGATTGATGAATATACATTGTCACAGTCCCTCTGAAGAATATACATTGTCTTGCTTGATAAATATATATTGTCACAGTGTGCTAATTGAGACGTAGCTTTCATGCAATCTACCTCAGCATTCAACTTACATTGATTAAAGCACAGCTCTCATGCGACCAATCGAAGCACTTAACTTGTGCTATCTGAGGTGTAGTTCTCATGTGACCTATCTGAGCACTCAATTTGTGCTATCCAAGGTGCAGCTCTCAGGTGACCTATTTGAGCACTCATGCTAATTCACCACCATATGCATGTGACCTACTTCCCAGCACCGCATATATGCAACCTACTTCTCGGCATCGTATTAATGCAACCTACTTCTCGGCACTGCATGCATGTGACCTATTTCTTGGCACTACATTCATGTGACCTACTTTTTGACACCACATTCATGTGATCTACTGGCCCTTCAACTTGGCACATATCCTTTTAAGTCATGATTTGCTGGCTGAGGTCCATTTATATTAACTTATACATTATCATTTGTGACCTACTTAGGACTTGGCTAATGTCTAATTAATCATGCTTTGTTAACCAAAATCGATTGACTTATTGGGCATTTATTTTAACTAATGTTTATTAAGCCATAGTTTGCAGGAGCTTATTCATGTTGACTTATATGTTATGATCTACAACCTACTAAACATCCAGCTTGGCATGATTGGTAAAGTAAGAAAATTACTAGCATTCATTAAAAACTTTTTCAACAAGGTGAATTTACACACAAAGATTCAAGCATATAGATCAAAATTAGCCTATAGCTATTATCTCCCAAGAAGACTGCTAGCTTTTAGAAAACTAAACCTTTAGTGGGCTGAGGAATTGACATATTTCATGGTAAGCCATCCATCATCAGATCATTGGCCAAGATGCTCCCAAAGTCCATGAGGAAATAAAATCTATACAAAACTTCCCAAAATCCTTAAAAATAACTTGTCTATAGGAATTTCCTATGCAGTAAGCCATACACATCTCACATCTCCACACCTGAGACCATAAAAAATATGGGTGACTCAACCAAAGCACCCATCAGGTCACTTTGAGGAACAAGAAAGAAAAAGATTTTTCATGCCTTATATGGCTCGCCTGGCCTCATTAAAAGATCTAGAGACTAATCAACCACCTTCAATCCAATGGTTCAGCAAATAGGAAGGCTGCCATGCTAATGGCTATAAAAATATGCATTAAATGAATGACCTAACAAAGCAGTAAGATAGAAGTCTGAACAACAATGCCATAGATTACAATTGCAAGCTTTTACCAACAAGCTATAACTCCCAGTCCACAGAATGCACTGAGAGCTGGGGGCTAATGATATGGGTGTTTTTGAAACCATGCAAATGGGCTAACAAAAGCCCAATAGATGAGTCCAACTAGAAGAGGCCCAATTCAAGGTCACTAAAAGGCATTAGGTTACCTAAAAATGAGCTCAAGTTACTGGGTAAAAATGCTCATAGTAACCTCAAGTCGATTGAAAATGAGGTCTAGCTTGCAAAATGAAATAGGCCACCCTAGCCATCTTCTAGAAATTCACTATGGTTAAACTTGAGGAGGGACCAATTTGCATGGACAACTTACTGACATTAGCTAGTAGAAATTAACTTGTAATTAATTTATTATTTTTTCTTTTTTGGAATACATTAAGATTGTATACTTTGGCAAATATAAATAAAGGTTGAACTCATTATAAGATGGGAGATTCTCTAAAGAAAGAGAATTATAGAAACAACCATATACTGTTATTCTACTCAACAAAATAGACTGAGAAAATAATAAAACTCCCATGGACATAAGGGTCACTGGACTTTGGCCAAACCATGTTAAAAACTCCTGGTGCCTCATCTCCATGTAGTTCATCTTCCTTTCTCTATACATCTCTCATTCTTTTAATATGATCGGATTGCAGTTTAGGGTTTAATAAACTTTACTGGTTAACCAAATTTCACCATCAAGAGCTTCTATAATGGATGAGGCAATGATAGATTGCTTAGCACTTTTTCATGACATTGCTCCTTCTCCAAGAAGAAACAAATAACCAAAAGTGGACTTTTTACTATTGATGTATCCCGTAAAATCTAAATTTGAGTAACCAATCACTTCCAAGTGATTAGTTTTTCTACACATGAGCATGTAATTCTTGGTGCCTTGAAGAAATCTCAAAACTTTCTTTACAGCTTTCCAATAATCAATTCCAAGATTACTTTAATACCTACCTAGCATTCCAACCATAAAACTAATATCCGGTCTTGTACAAGTTTGCACATACATTAGGCTTCCCATAACAAAAGTATACGAAATTGATTCCATTTATTTTTGTTCTATATCATTCTTTGGACATTGCATAAGACCAAATTTGCTCCCTTTCTGAATTAGAACAATTTCAATAGAACACTTTTCCATATTAAATCTCTCTAGAATTCTTTCAATATAGACCTTTTAAGACAATCATAAAAATCCTTGTGATCTATCATGGAATATTTCAATTCCTATCACATAGGATACCTCACACACATCTTTTATTTCAAAATTCTTTAAGAGATAGTCTTTTATCTCATGCAGTATGCCCAAATCATTAATGGCAAGCAAGATATCATCAACATATAGGACTAAAAATAGAATTTTGCTCTTGTTGATCTTTTGGTATGTGCAACAATCAACAACATTCTTTTCAAAATCGAAAGAGGTGATGGTGTCATTAAACTTAATATACCATTGCCTGGAAGCTTATTTAAGTCCATATATTGATTATTTTTTTTTAAGTTTACACACCAAATGACTTTTTTCGTTCAATTGGAAAACCTTCAGGTTAGTCCATATAAACTTCCTCTTTAAGATTTCCATTTAGAAAAACTATTTTCACATCTATCTGTTGTAACTCTAAATCATAATGAGCCACCAATGTCATAATAACGCATAACGAGTCTTTCTTTGAGACAAGTGAAAATGCCTCTTTATAATCAATGCCATCTTTTTTAGTGTATCATTTAGCAACGAGTCTAGCTTTATATCATTCAATATTACCATTTGAGTCATGCTTAATCTTAAAGACCCATTTACACCTAACTCATTTGGACCCTTCTAACAATTCAACGATATCCCAGACATCATTTTCATACATGGATTTTAACTCTTCTTTCATGGCATCAATCCACTTTTCTGACTCATCACTTTCTATAGCTTGTGAAAATGAAACTAGATCTATATTAATTCCAATATCACGATCTGATTCTTGCAAAAAAGTCTTATAATCACTTGCAATAGATGATATCCTTATTCTTTGAGATATTCTCAAAGGTATTTCTTATAACTCATTTGCATCAGCTCTTTGTAAGTCAGTTTCTTCAAGGGGTGTTTTATCATTTAAATGTTATTCAATGTTGTTATGATGTTCTTTAACAATTAGAAGAACTTTTGGAACAACAATGGATGAAGGAACACTTACAGATAAAGGAACATTTACCTTAACTTCCTTTATGTCCACATTTTGTTGTTCTCACTCCCACTGACTTCATTATTTTCAAGGAATTTTGCATTACCAATTTCTACTATTCTTGGACTGTGGTTAGGACAATAAAATATGTACCCTTTCGATTTCTTTAGGTAACCAATAAGGTAACCACTAACCATTCAAGAATCTAACTTTCTTTCATGTGGATTATGAACTCTTGCTTCTGCTGGGCAACCTCAAACATGCAAGTGTCTTAAGCTAGGTTTCCTATTTGTCCACAACTTAAAAGGAGTTTTTGGAATTGCCTTATTAGGAACCCTATTTAGCATGTACATTGCTATTTTTAATGCATCCATCCACACCAATTGGGGTAATGATCAATTACTCATCATACTCCTAACCATATCCATCAATGTGAGATTATGTCTTTCTGCCACACCATTTTGTTGAGGTGTGTATGGCATAGTATATTATGCACATATGCCATTTCTTTCAAGAAGTTTTGCAAATGGACCTAGACATTATCCTGTTTCCTCATATTTCCAATAGTATTCACCTCTTCTATCAAACCTTACAATTTTCACTTTCTTGTCTAATTACCTTTCAACCTCATTAATGTATACTTCAAAAGTATTTACTACTTGATTTTTCTTTAAGCAAATAAACATATCCATAACATGAAAAATAATTGATAAAGGTGATAAAATGCTTTTTTCCATCAAGAGATGGAATATCAAAAGATCCACACACATCAGTATGTATAATTCCAAGAAGCTGAGTGCTTCTTGTGGCTCCTTTCTTGTTATGTCTAGTTTGCTTTCCCTTAATGCAATCCATACATAAACTAAGATCAGTAAAATCTCATTCTTTATTAATCTTTTTGATCTTTCTTTGGATATGTGACTTAAACGCTTATGCCATAAGTAAGCTAAACTTTCATTAAGGATATTACACTTAATTCCAATATTTTGATGCATGGTAAGCAAAGATTTAGCAAATTTATCATCAAGTTTCAATTTATATAAACCATCGATAAGAACACTAGAACTAATAAGTCTAGAATTCTTATATAAACTAGAACAATCATGTCTAAAATTAAAAACAAAACCACAAACATCCAATTTTGAAAGAGAAATAAGGTTCCTAGAAATTGAAGGTACATAAAAAGTCTATAATAGATCTAAATGATAACCAGTATCTAAGATCAAACGATAAATCCCTATACCTTCAATTGGAGCCTTCATACGATTTCCTATATATAGGAAATTTTCAATTTGGCTTGTGGTTTGGATTGTAAGGAATCCCTATATCATATTGGATACAAAAGTAGTAGCACCAGAATCAAGCCACCAAGTATTGTGAGGAACATCAATTAAGTTTCATTCGAAACATATAAAAGTATTTAATATACCTTTATTTTTGAACCAAGCCTTACGTTTAGGGCAATCTTTTTGATAGTGTCTTTCTTTCTTATAGAACTTACACTTATTATCATTCTGTTCCTTCTTATTAGCCTAAGGAGCTTTAACAGGTCTTTTCTTTTTCTTAAAACTTTTGGCTTTTGCTTTCAACACTTTACCAACTCTCTAAACAATGAGGTTGATAGAGTGACTTCCTAAATTCTTAAACTTATTTTCCTCCTAAATAACCTTACTGGTCAATTCATTAATATCTCACTTGTCCTTAATAGTATTATAGTTAATTTAAAAAGCACCATATTTGGGAGGCAATGAGTTTAGAATAAACTAAACCATAAAGGAGTCATCCATAGCCATTTTTAAGGTCTTCAATCTTGTTGTAATATGAGTCATTTCAATGGTATATTCTTGCATACTCTGCTACCCATCAAACTTTATGGTTATGAGTTGTGCCCGTAATATACTAACGAGTGACTTATCAATAGAATGAAAACGTTCTTCCATAAATTTAAGATATTCCTTTGCATTTTCAGTTTGTGGAATGGTAGTCTTAATATTGTTCGCAATAGTCA
Source organism: Saraca asoca (assembly GCA_026873985.1). NCBI lineage: Eukaryota > Viridiplantae > Streptophyta > Magnoliopsida > Fabales > Fabaceae > Saraca > Saraca asoca. The sequence continues at coordinate 11,629 of JANHAO010016936.1, forward strand.
TTCACATAAACATGAGGCTAATCTGTTAGACCATTCCCACACTTTATGTTTGGATTTCTCTTCCTCACTGCTCAAATCAATAATGGCAGTGGGCTTTTCTTTCAGAAGTACTAAATCAAGATCCAACACACCTAAATGAAAATTGACTTGCTCACTCCATTCAAAGAAGCTCAAACCATTAAATACAGTAACAAAAGAAGCCTGCAAATGAAGAGAAATTGCTGCAAATAAGATATATATATATATATAGATTTAGATAAAACATTAGAGTATATTGCAATACACCTTTAGCTAAATTCCACAACATACTATCATAAGTAAATGTCACTTTACATCATCATCAGGGAATTAAAATTTTCAACCAAACATATATGTCATCTTTGGATAAACAAAATATATTTGATTCAAGAATTTTAACTTTCTTCAGTTAGGTTCACTAATCATAAAAAAAATGATTTTCTTTGTTGAAAATAATCTAAATTAGATTTTGAAAATAAAAAAGTATAAATAAGGTTGATGTGTTGGGATAGGACTATAAGTCTTTTTATGAAGATAATGTTGATTTATTAGGATAAAGTTGAAGAGTTTTTTTTCTTATCTTATTAGGATAGTTTTTCTTATAAATATAGTTTGTTTTAAGTTTTGTAATGCAATCAAAAGGTGAGGAAAAGAAATAAGCTAGCAAGCTTGTGAGTTTAAATAAAGAGTTCCTTTGTGTATTAAGTCAAAGTCATGATCAATAAATTTCTCTTTTCTTGTATTCTACTCTAAAATTCTTCTTTTCATTCTTTTGGTTCCATCATCTGGTATCAGAGCTCAGTTGTGATATGGCATCAAATTCAATCTAACTACAACTTCTTAAATTGAATGGAAAAAATTATGACAACTGGAGTGTCCAATTGAGAGTATTCTTCAAATCTCAAGATTTGTGAAATTTGGTGGAGACTGGCTATGCCAAAGTACAAGATCAAAAAGAGTTTGAGGCACCAAAAAAAGATAAGAAAGATGCACTGATGGAAACTCAAAAGAAGGATAAAAAAAGTATTATATGCAATTTTTCAAGCGGTTGAGGAACCAATATTTGGAAAAATATCATGTACGAATACAACAAAGGAGGTGTGGGATATTTTGCAAAAATCCTACAAAGGTGATAATTGTGTCAGATGAGTGTAGCTACAAACACTACAAGGTGATTTTGAGTCATTATACATGACTGACTCAGAATCAATTTTGACCTATTTTGATCGAGTCCAGTTCGTAGTCAACCAATTGAGAGTTAACCATGAAGAAATTCCAGTCACTAGAGTTGTAAAAAAGATCCTGTAATCTTTTACTACAAAGTTTGATTACGTTATTGCAGCAATTGAAGAATCACAAGATACATCAACCATGTCAATGAAAAGATTGATGGGTTCGTTATGTTCACATGAGCAATGCATGAATCAAAAAGCTATAAGCTCAAGTCCTGAGCAAGCTTTGCAAAGCATGATGAATCACCAAAATCACAAAAGCCACCAAGGCGGTTGAGGTCACTGTGGACAAGGACGAGGACAAGGACAAGGACGTGGAAGAGGTGGATATTCTAATTCCACCAACAAAGAAAAATCAAGTGATAGCAATTTTCAAAAACAATGAGGAGGTCACAATGGAGCAAGTAACAAATCTAATGTTCAGTATTTTAGATGCAAAAAATATGGATATTATCGAAACGAGTGCTATACCAAGATGCTGAATAAGTTTGTAGAGCATGCTAATACTGTAGATGTAGAAGAGAACCTGGTGCTCGCATACAAATCAAATGAGTCAGATATGGAATATACAGATACATATTATTTTAATACTGGGTGCAGTAATCACATGTGTGGAAGAAATGAGCTTTCTCATATCTGGATAAATCTGTACGTGGAGAAGTACATTTGGGGAATAAATCCAAAATTCCTGTTATAGGCAGAGGTGACATCAACATTAAATCCAAAGACAACACAAATGTTACTATCATTGATGTTTATTTTATGTCAGATCTTTATTGGAACTTACTGAGTATTGGCCAGCTTTTTAAAAAAGGACATAGAATTGATATCCAAAATGGAGTTTGCACAATTAAAGGCAAAAATGGCAAAATGATTACAAAAGTGCAGATGACAAAAAATTGCATATTTCCTCTCACCTTACAAACAGGAACATTGATGAATTTTTCAATAATGTTAAAAGATGAAGAATTGTTGTGGCATCTTAAGTATGGTCATCTAAACTTTCGTGGGCTGAAACTATTGGCTCAGAAAAAGATGGTAATAGGCTTACTGGTAATTAAAGCTCCTGATCGACAATGTGTAGAATGTATTCTTAGAAAATAACACAGAGACTCTTTTCCAGTTGGAAAAGCTAGAAGGGCTAGGCAACCTTTGGAGTTAGTGCACACAGACATCTGTGGGCCGGTTGAGGTAGAATCACTTAGAAATAAAAGGTATATTTTAATCTTTATGGATGATTTTACTAGAAAGACTTAGGTATATTTTCTTAAAGAAAAATCAGAGGCTTTTGAGA
>JANHAO010016937.1:0-14172 GCA_026873985.1 Saraca asoca
GTGAGCATCTTGAGGAACGAACCCCTTTCTCTGGGGAGATTATGGGGAAGGCTCTACCCTACAAACTGAAGGTCCCAGCCATTCCACTATATGACAGGGAGACGGACCTGTGCAGCCATCTGGACTCGTTTAATATCCAGATGGACCTTCAAGCTTGTAGCTCTTTGGTCAAATGCCGTGTTTCCCCTGCTACCCTGGGAGAAATGCCTGGCGCATGGTTCAAGAGTCTCCCAGCTCACAGTATTGGCAGCTGGGGAGAGTGTCAACGAAAGTTTGTGAACCAGTATCAGGTACTGAAAAGGCAGCTGGCACCCTCATGCCATCTTGCTACCATCTTCTAGGGAAGGCGAGAGCCGCTGAAGGATTACCTTACCCGCTTCAAGCGCAAAGCCAACAATGTAAAAAAGACCTCGGACGAAGCTGTTCTGACCGCTATCTCCGTGGGAATTTGCAGGGATGGAAAATTATTCAAAAGCTTGTACAAGTACCCAGTGAACACCCTGGGAGAATTTTACTAGCGAGCCATGAGGCAGGTCAGATGGGACGAAAACCTCGGCCCACGGAGCCTCAAGGAAGGAAGCTCAGCGTTGGGTAAAAGAAGAAGCAACCATGAAAACGGGAGCGATAACCTTGATCGTCGATTTGCTAAGAAAGGAAGAAGTGAGGGACCCTCGTTCCAAGTCTGGCACAGCACTTATAGCATTCTATTAGACGCTTAGGACAAAATATTCACGGTAGAGAGGAATCGTGAAGATTTCGGACAACCTCCACCCGTGAGAGCACCCGGCAAATCCAAGATCAATCGCGGGAAGTTTTGCGTATACCATAATGAGTTTGGGCATGTCACCTCGGAGTGTTGGGTACTACGAGATGCTATTGAAGATCTTATCAAGAAGGGATGCCTGCACGACTACGTCTTGCGACCTTCCAAATAGCAGCATGGATCCCAGCCTCACAGGGCTGAGCGAGAGCAATCCCCAACTACCAGCACTATCTTTTAAATTCCTATAAATTTTGTAAAATTGTAACAATGCCTGAATTTGTGAACTAATATAAGATCTCTTTTTGATCCAATAACACATGTCGCTTTCACGATAGCAACCTGTCGCAAGCCTCAAAGAAGGCAAAGGCGGGAGCATTCTAATTCATTACTTAATGCCTTACCGGAGCATAACCTGAGGAATTGACGATAACTCACCTAGCCAGTGGAGCTGCGGGCTTGCTGACTAGCCAGCATAACAGACGTGCTCGTTGGGGCATGGAGGGCTGTGAATCAAACTTAACCATTTAGTTGAGCTGTAGGCTTGCTGAACGGGCCAGCGTGGCAGACGTGCTCACTGAGGCGTGGAGACACTTGAAAATACCTCACTCAGAGCGGAGAGGACGCTATATACCTCGCTCAAAGCGTAGAGGACGCCATATACCTCGCTCAGAGTGGAGAGGACGCTATATACCTCTTGGGCACGAGATCGCCTCGGCCACGAGATCGGCCACTAGGCAAAGTCGCAGTTCTCATGCGCGCTATAAAGCACAAGATCGCTCACTCTTTTCAATTCGCAGCTCCCATGCAATTAAAATAAAGTCCCAGCTCTCATGCGAATCGACCTTGATTTAAGCGGAGAGTCATAGATTACTTGTGGCTAAGAAACGTTTGTGGTTATTTGTGATTATTGTGGTAAAAAATGTTTACGGTTACTTATGATAATATTCTATTTTTGCAGATAAGCGCAGGACAAATGCGAAGTGGAAATAAGACAATTTTATTCATCAAAAGACCTTAGCAAGGCACATTTACATCAGAAAACTCTGAGTTCACAGTAAAGGAGGCGCTACAGGAATCAAGAACTACAAGCCTAAAAAAAAAAAGGAAGTGAACAAAGGAAAGAAAAAGAGAAAAAGAAAAGAAGAAGGGAGGAGGGAAGGCCGGCCGTGGATGGTCGTGTCTTGAAGGCAGCCTGCCGGAATTTTTCCTTCAAATACACAATCAGCGACGACGCTGCGCCTCATAAACCCTCGACTACTTGCACCTCCTGGAGGAGGCTTCGCCAGAACCTCTCAGGAGCACAACCGGCCGGGAAGCCACTTCACGGCGGAGCCGGAGGGATACAATCCGGCATATACATAAGATTTTCTTACGTTACCCAGGAAATCGACACTTCAAAGTCACCTATGCAGCAGACCATACATGCCCCGGCAGGGAGCCAAAATTTTGAAGGAGGTTTATCTGGGTAATCCATGACTGGTTGTGAGGTAGCAAGAGAGGAAATCTCTTCTTCAAATAGAGTGGGGGACAAACCACCGACGTGTCCAAGTTCATTCCTCTTTAACTACCCAAATTAATAGCCTTGGAAAAGGCGCAAGTTTCGCTTTGAAAACTGCAAAAACATGGGGAAGTAAAAAGCCTATTCTAAAAGTCAACGGAAGTCAAAGGGTCTCTGAACTCTCAGCCCGCTGCGCGTACTGCGAGTTGGGGGGCTTGTGTTGTATGCTAAAACATACAACTCTGCGAAGATGAGTCCACAAGGGCAACGATAATGAATCCTTGAAAGGGAGTCCCAAGGTACTGCACCGTAAACGATAATGGGAGTCGCGAGCGCTTATCCCTCGGCGACAGCACGACTCGGCAGGCAGAAGGTTCGAAGATCAGCCCCACAACCATTGTACTTGCGACTCTCACGACTACACCAGACCTATGAAGCCCTCGCCTGGGACAACATGACATCCAGCCTGACGCAGTGACAGCTAAAAACCTATATGTCGGCCTAGGCTTGCTTCCGCAAGCCTACTGGCCGAAAGGAGTCTTTTCACCGTCTACACTTGTTTATTTGATATGATGCAACTGTAGCTTGTAATAAATGATTAGAACTTGTCCATCCTCTATAAATAGGATGATATTGTTAGTAAATAGGAGGCGGGAAAAATGTTCTCGGATATCAAAATAAAGAAGTCTCTACCGTGGACGTAGGGTCCAGTAATTCTGGATTTGGCCGAACCACATAAAAGTCCTGTGTCCACTCTCATATTCCCTGCTCTTCTTTTGTTAACCCAGTCAATCAGCCTAGACACTCACACATTAACCCAGCTAGAACAGGTCAGGGGTCCTGAAGAATCCCCGGTTGGCTGAAGTACTAGTTCTCCCTACGCGGAGATACTGTTTAAGTACCTTCTATAAGAAGAAATTTAGTGTTTGTTTCAGTTCTAGCACTTGTTGGATCTGGTGTATTATCTAATGGTTTATATATGTTGAATGTTGCCTTATGTCGTATTAATCACCAAAATTTAGATGTTAATTCTATGGTTGGAAGTAAGCGTGGTAGAGCCGCCAAAAATTATTCTTTATTATGGCACAGGCTTTTAGGGCACATCTCAAGGGAGAGAATGGAGAGATTGATTAAGGAAAATATTTTGCATAATTTCGATTTTACAGGCTTTGGCACTTGTGCTAATTGTGTGAAAGGAAAGTTAACAATTGGAACACGGAAGAATAGGGTTGCCAGAATTGAAGCCCCTTTGCAGTTGATTTATATAGATATTTGTGGGCCTTTTACTCCATTTAGTCTTGGTGGATTCAAATATTTCATCAGCTTCATTGATGATTTCTCTCGGTATAGTTGGGTCGATTTATTGCATGAGAAATCTGATTCCTTGGAAGCTTTTAAGGCATTGAAGGCAGCAGTTGAACTAAAGTTTAGCAAATAGATTAAGTGTGTAAAATCTAATAGAGGTGAAGAATTTTATGGCAGATTTGATGAAACAGGTAGAAATCCCAAACCATTTGCTAGGTATTTATAGGAATATGGTATTGAAGCCCTGTACACCATGCCTGGCATCCTCAACAGAATAGGGTTACAGAACGGAGAAATCATACCCCTTTGGATATGGTAAGATACATGCCAAGTCATTATTCTCTTCTAGAATTTTTATAGGGAGAAGCCTTAAAAATCGCTACTTACATTTTGAATCAAATTCCAAGCAAATCTATTCCAAGAACACCTTATGAACTTTTAATTGGTAAAAGGCCCAGCTTGAGATATTTTCATGTTTGGGGTTGTAAAGCAAAGGTAAGACCATATAATCCATAGTTGAAAAAGCTTGATCTGAGATATATTTTAGGATTCTTTATCGGCTATTATTCTAATTCAAGGGGTTCAAGGTTCTATGGCCCATCTCATTCTACCTAGATTATTAAGTCAGGCCGGGCTATATATTTTGAAGGGGATTTGAGCAAGATGTTACTCAAGAACGTCGTATTATTGATTTCAGAGAAGGGCATGCTGTTATTCCAACTCATGTCTTTCCTAGCTCAAAAATATTGTCTTCTCCATTGATATCTACAAATGTTGCTAATCCTATTGATAACAATAATATTACTTATCCAGTTGAAAATTATGTGCCAAATCAAGATGTTGTTGTTGCTCCACTTAGAAGATCTGAAAGATTGCCCAAACCTATAGAGTCTTCTAAGTTCAAAGATTATTTTGTATATCTACAAGAACATGAGTTTAATTCAGTGGAGAACTCTGATCCTATATCCTTCCATGAGGTAAAGTGTAGTTCTGATCATTCGCAGTGGTTGGCTGCAATGGAGGATGAATTGGCTTCTATAAGAAGGAATGTTGTTTGGGATTTGATAGAATTACTTATTGGCTACAAAACAATAGGTTGTAAATAGGTTTTTAAAACTAAACATGATGTAAAAGGCCAAATTGAGAGATATAAAGCCAGTTTTGTGGCTAAGGGATATAATCAAAGAAAGGGCATCATAGGCTCTCTCCTGCCCTCAATGTTGAGCTTCTTAATAGCGCAAGAGATATTAAAGCTCACAGAGTTAGTGAGATCATTCCAGCATACTTCAGGGAGTGTGATAATATGGTGAGACTTAATCTTCTCAGAGCCCCCACCTCTGCCAAGTCAAGGCCTGCTGCCATTCTAACTTCTATTCATGCTAGTTGCCCTTCCTCTTTGATAGTTATGGCAGAGACTTCACAGGCATTGGTCCCTGTTTCGTGGTTGGAAGTGGTTAAGGCCACAAGAGGGCCAGCAAGGTCTCTTAGCCATGGGGAAGAGTCTCCAAACAAGCCTCTTACTAAAAAACAAAGAGCTGACAAAAGGAAGGAGGTAATTGCTCTTTTAGAACAAGAGTCCAAGGACATGCCAGAAGAGTAACCTGATGGTTTGGGTCCCAAGACAAAGGAATATTATGATTTCCTTTACAAGTATATAGACTGGATCTTGGGGACCCATACAAATCATTGGAGTGTGAAGACACGCATGGTGACGGCTTGGTGGGCTTGATAGTCTGCCACTATATGCTAGTAAGTATAATTCTTTCTCTTCAACTTTTCACTTCTTTAATGGGTAATTTAACCATTTTGGTCTTTTCAAGCTGCATTGGAGGCAAACAAGTTAAGGAATAAGGTTTTTTCCTAGGACAAAGAGCGAAGCAAGCTTGAATGTGACCTGACTACTTCAACTATGGAGGCATTAGAGCTAAGGAAAAAATTGCAACATTTTGAGACTCAGCTATAGAATGCCTAGGTAGCCGATAAGGGGGCTGAGGATGCTTTGCCTTGTGAGACATCCAACCTTATTTTAAAGCTCGATACAATTACTGATGAGCTAAGGTAACTAAGAAATGAACTGGATGTGATAGTGAGATAGGTCAAGACTATTGAAAAGAAGGAGGAAGCAGCTAGGAGTAGGGTCGCTCAAGCTGAGGAGGAGGTCACCTGAGTCAAGGGGGAGATTACTACAATGATTGCACAAGCTAAAGATACTGTAATCTCCAATACTGCCATAATTTCCTATTTGCTTTGTGGGAAGAGCACCTAGATATGGACTTCACGTTTTTTGGTGGGGACATTCAAGCGATTATCCAGCATTTTGTGGAAGGCGCAAGGGTAGCTTCAACTCCAAGTGTAGAAACTGGCAATAGGGGTTCTCTTACTCTGGGCAATACTTAGGTTGAAGGCAGCCCGCAAGTTAAGGGAAAAGTTGCAGTGGGACCCAAGGAACAAATAATAGAGGACTTGCTCATGCCTTATGCTAGCTCTTCGACCCTTCAGGACTCATCCAGGCCCTTGACCTCTCCATGGATCCTGCCACCAACTTTAGGCTTTTATTTTTGAACACTTCGAATGCACTCTTGAATGGATAGATCATTTGTAATGAAAGTAATTGTTTTTCAATGAACCTATTTAAGTTATTTACTCTAAAATGAATCTATTTAACTTTGTCATTCATTCTTGTTAATTAACTTCCAAGCTTTTGCCAAATCAAATATGCAAATGCTTTACTAGTAAACCATGGCTTTGTGCCTGAATGCTAAATTAGTAAATGGTGGCTGTTGTAGCTTCCAAGATAGCTCATTGAATTAATAGCCTAAATGCTTAATAAGCCCTTTATAGACTATATCAAGTTGAATGCCTGGTGAATTACATATTGTTAACATGGATAAACCTCTAGAGATTGCACATTATTAACATAGATGGATGGTCAGACATTGTTAACATGGATGAACATCTGCAGATCACACATTATTAACATAGATGGACCTTAGTAGATCACACACTATTAACATGGATGGATGGTTGCATATTGTCAACATGGATAGACAGTCGCACATTGTTAACATGGACGGACCTTAGTAGATTGCATATTGTTAACATAGATAGACCTTTGCAGATCGCACATTGTTAACATAAATGGACCTCAACTAAGAAACCATGACTTCTCTAGCCTCCCAAGATAGCTGGTTAGGCTGAGAACTTGAATGCAACTTATCCCAATACTGGTCGAGTTCTTAGCCTGAACATGGCCAAAATAAGTATTGGTCGAATTATTCTGAGATAAGTAACATTTTAGAGATATATCAGAGAATTTGCAACAAACATAGGATTGAAAGAGATAACTTTGGGCCTTTTTATTAAGATTTAAGTAACAATACAAAATTATAGAGCTGAGCATGAATTTATTAATAATATGACCAAAGATGTTTAGCATTCCAAGCTCGAGGAACCTTAGCCCCATTTACATTTATCAAGCAATAAGCTCTATTTTCCAAATTCTCCTTTATTATGTATGAGCCCTTCCAATTCAGACCTAGTGTCCCGTCGCTGACCTTGCAAGCTTCTGATAAAATGAGGTGCAACACGAGATGACCAACTTTGTAGTCTCGAACTTAGACCTTTCGATTATAATATCTCGTGACCCGTTGTTGATAGATCACAATTCTAAGGTAAGCTAAATCCCTCGGTTTTTTGATGAGGTCAAGATTCACAGTGAATAGCTAGTTATTATCCTCTAGATTGAAAATGGCCATTCGATGCAAAGTTACTTCAAATTTTGTTGGCAACATAGCTTCGAATCTATAAACCATTGAAAAGGGTCTCCCTCATGGTGCTGCGAGCTATGGTTCTGTAAGCCTAGAGTGCTTTCAGTAGCTCATCTACCTATACTCCCTTTCTGGCCCCCAATTTTGTCTTCAAGATCTGTTTAATGATCTTGTTTATGGCATCAACTTGTCCATTGGCCTGAGGATGGTCCACTACCGAGAAACTTTTTACAATCCTGAGATTGTTGCAGAACTTGATAAACTACCCACTACTGAATTGGGTCCCATTATCAGTTACAATTTGTTAAGGAACCTCGAACTTACAAGTACTGTTATTCCAGATGAATTTTTCAATTTTTGAGGAGGAAATTTCAACTAATTCTTTCACCTCTACCCATTTTGTGAAATAGTCAACAGGCACTACTACATGTTTGCAACTCCCATGGCCTGTGGGAAGAGGTGCAATCAAGTTAATGTCCTAAATTGCAAAGGGCCATAGGCTGACCATTTGTTGAAGATATGCTAGTGGAGCTCGTAGACCCTTAGCAAACCTTTAGCACTTATCACATCTTCTAACAAGGTCGATTGCATCCTACTTCATGATTAGCCAATAGAACCCTTGTCAAAGTACCTTTTAAGCTACAGATAGCCCCCAGTGTGGTTTCCATAATGACCAATGAGAATTTCCTCTAGGACGGTATCACCATCAAGGCCATCGATGAACCTGAGAAATAGAGCCAAAAACCCCCTTTTATAAAGCATGTTATCGATGATGCAGTATCTAGCATCTCGAACTCACATATGACGTGTTTCTAATCTATCCTCTAGCAGCTTGCTATCTCATAAATACTCTAAGATTGGACTCATCCATGAGTTTTAAGTTGTAATGAGTGTCATCATAATGTCTTTCTGCTTGATGCTTAATGATGGAAAAAATTCTACCAGGATTGCCCCCAAGAAATCAGTGTCCTTGGTTGCAGCTAGGTAAGCTAGTGCATCTACATGTACATTTTGAGCTCATGGGATCTAATTGACCTCGTGCCTCTGGAAATTATTGAGTAATTTCTAAACTTTCTAAAGGTAGATAGCCATCTTTGATCCCTTTGTCTAATATTCACCCTTTATATGACAGACAATGAGCTGAGAGTCACTAAATATCTTCAAGTTTTCAACTTGTACCTCCTTTGCTAGGCAAAATCCTATGAGTAATGCTTCATATTCAGCTTCATTATTGGTGGCTCAAAATCAAAATCCCAATACACAGAGGATTTTATATCCCTCCGGGTTGATCAGAAGTATTCCTGCCCCTACCTTATGTTCGCACGAAGACCCATCTACAAAAAGTTCCTAATACAGACCTTCTAAGGTCTCCACTTCTTCCCCCACAAGTCTTGTAAAATCTACGATAAAGTCTGTTAAGTCTTGCCCCTTGATTGTCGCCTTTAACTTGTAATGGATGTCGAACTAGGCCAACTTAATAGCCCATTTGAGCAGGTGACCTGAGATGTCAGTCTTTTGCAAAATTTATCTTAACGGGAGTTGAGTGAGCACATCAATAGTATGTGGCTGAAAGTAAGGCCGTAGCTTCCTCTAAGCAATCACGAGGTAGTAAGTGAGCTTCTCTATTAACGAGTAATTCATTTATCCATTCAGCAACCTTTTACTTACGTAATAAACTGAGAGTTGAGCTCCACCTTTCTCTCAAACTAAGGCTGTACTGAGAGCATGTCAGGATACTCCTAGATAAAGAGCAAGGTTCTTGCCTTCTTTCAGTTTAGATAATAATGGAGCTCAACTCATATATTCCTTCAAGTGCTAAAAAGTGGTTTTGCATTCCTCCATCGACTCAATTCGCTTGGCTTTTTTCAGTACATCAAAGAATGGAATGCACTTGCCCATCGCCTTGGAAATAAATCTGTTGAGTGCTGCAACTCAGCCATTTGCACATCCTTGACCTCAGTTAGGGATCTCATGTCAATGAGCGCCTTAATCTTCTTAAGGTTCGCCTCAATTCCTCTACTATTGACCATGAACACAAGAAATTTTCCTAAAGCCACCCTGAATGCACACTTGAGTGGATTTAATTTCAACTAGGATTTTCTCAAAATTTGAAACATTTTGCCTAAGTCTTTCACATGGTTCGTGACTTGTTTGAATTTCATGAGCATATCATCCGCGTAAACCTCCATGGTCCTCTTAATTTTCTCTTTAAACATCATGTTGGCTAGTCACCAGTAGGTCACCCCTACAATCCTTAGTCTGAAAGGCATCACTTTATAACAATACAGCCTACGGTCTATGATGAAAGAGGTGTGCTTCTCATCCTGGGGCTCAATAGGTATTTGGTTATACCCCAAGTAGGCATTCATAAAGCTGAAGAGCTGGTGACTGACCGTTGCATCTATGAACTAGTCAATCCTTGGGAAAATGAAGCTATCCTTTGGATAATCTTTATTGAGGTTAGTTAAATCCATGCAAGTTCTTTATTTCCCATTTTTCTTTTTCACCAACATAGGATTAGCCACTCAAAAGTTTATTGACCTCCTCCTTCAGAGTGATAAAGCACTCAACAATCATAAACCTCCTCTTCTGACGAACCAGCTTGTGGTGAACATCTATATTCAGCTTATATGATGTGACCTTGGGGTCAATCCCCACCATGTCTTCATGATTCCAAGCAAAACATCCAAATTTGCTTTGAGGAATTCAGCTAGTTAGGTTTTTACATTGGGAGGCAAGTTTTATCCCAGCTTGAGGCACCTTTCAACATCTACCTCACTAACCCATACATTTTCGAGCTCTTCTACAAGACCAATTCTTTATCAGCATCCAGGTCATGAGGGTCGAGGTCATAACTGACCCCTATCATGCATAAAGCTCGACGTTCTCTGCCAGAGACTACATCAACCCTTTTCTCTCTTTCTCTCCCTGATTTTGACAACATCTTCGTAGTAATGTCATGCTGTATGTTACTCACCCCACACACATCTGACTCCACTGAAGGTTAGGAACTATACAATTAATGTCCTAGTGGACATGACCATGTCTTGATCATTCATCACAAGTTGCCCTAATATTACATTATATGCCGAAGGACAGTCAATGATCAAGAAGTCTACCAGGATGGTGGCTTGATATTCTGATTCCCCTGAGGTGATAGAAAGCCTGACCTGCTCTATCGAGAATATTGCATCCCCTGTGAAACTAAAAAGAGGCTTTAGGGAAGACTTTAAATGGCCTTCGTTCAGTCCCATCTGTATGAAACACTTCTTATACATGACGTTCACTAAACTATTGATGTCTAGCATGATTCTCCGCACCTCGGCATTGCCGATCCTAGCCCGAATGACCAATGCGTCATTGTGGGGTGACTAAACTCCTCGTGCATCATCATCTATGAAGGTGATGCTATCAAAAGTGGTTCTCGCCTTCTTGGCGGGCCTTTCAGATTCATAACCCATAAACAAAACATGATTCACACTTCGCACGTAATGCTCATGTGACCTATTTGAAATGCCCATAATATATGGCCTACCACAAATTATGAAAATGGTTCTTATCACAAGTGTCTGCTCCTGCTGGGCTCATAGGGATGGCCGCTATGCTGGTTGTTAGAGTTGTTGAGGTTATTATCCCGTAGGTCATACTACATAGTCCTTCAAACCACCTCTCCTGATTAAATCTTCGATGGCATCCTTGAACGACCTGCATTGAGAAGTGTAATGCCCAATTTTATTATGATAAGCACAAAATTTGCCAGCATCCCTAAACTTGTTTGAAGTCTTTATGGGTCTGGGCTACTTGAAATCCTCCATATGCTTTTTAGTTGCATATATCCTATCTGGGGTATTAGGTAGGATGCTGTAGTTATCATGGTAACCTTGAGACTGAGGTCGCTCCTTCCTGGATTTCTTTGTAAGCTAGTTATCGGTGCTATCGTTCTGGCCCATCTTGCTATTCACACCATTGGCCCCTCTTTTGTTCTGGCTCTGGGCGGCACTACTCACCTTGTTCCTTTGATTGAGCTTTTTTGGGCTGAAGGTCTCCTCCCATCTAACCTCTTTGGTAGCTCCCTCATAGAATTCCCTCATATCTGTCACTAGAGATTTATATATACTTTTGTGCAACTTCCTATCTTTGCGGAGTCCTACTGAGATTGTTGTTATGATGCTATCATCAGAGGGATTCTCCACATTGTTAATCTTGGGCCTAAATCTCATAATGTAATCTTTCAATGACTTATCCTTCCACTGAAAGATTGTCGTGAGGTGGCAAAATTGTGCAAGTTACCTTCTGAGAGCTCTATATAAATTAAGAAACTTTCTTTGGCACTCTTCCCAGCTATTGGTATTGTGAGTTAGGAGACTCTTAAACCACGCTCGGGGTACGTCTCCAAGAATGACTGGTAAAATGCGGCATTTGACCAAAGGATTGGTCACCTGAAGATCCATCTGAATATTGAAAGTATCTATATGGTCATATGGATCGCTACCCCTATTGTATAGTGGGATGGTGAGAACCTTAAATCTATGAGGAAGAGGCTTCATCTCAATCTCCCTAGAAAAAGGCGTCCTCTCCTCATAATATTCTAAATGGTTCTAAGCTGGGGGATTTTTCTCCAATCACTGCACCCTTTACAGTAGCTCCTCCATCATTGAATCATGTGCTTTAGATTGTCGGCTCCTAGCACTTCCATGACTTGCATTCAAGCCTTCAATGTGATGCGAGCTCCTAAGTCATTGATTTCTATCATGCTCGTGAGTCCAACAGCCCTTAGATTTAGGTCAAGTTAGTAAAGTGAGTTGAGTTGACACATTGAGGCCTTTCTCTAGCTTGCCTCTCTTTCTAGGCCAACACCACGACTTGTGGCTTCTGGACCACTCTCCTGATTGTAGCAGCTCTATCCTTTCCTTGAATCCCTTGGGTGTGCACCTGTGCTAATGTTGTAATTGCATTAGCAAGTCTCTTAACCATATTCTCGAGTGCTTTTTGACGCTAATGCAATGCCTTTATACCATCAGCCCCCAAGGGAATAGAGACGAGCTAGCCAGTGGTGGGAACAAAAGAAGTGCTTGTTGGAAATAGGTTTTCGTCTACCAGTGTGTTCCATTATTACTCTACACGATCGCCCAATTGGTTAACGATGGTGCCTAAACTCCTAGTTGTTCTCCCTCTTACCATTGTGACTGGTCAGTGAATTAGTAGAAAAGCAATTTAAGCCCTCATTCTAGCACCAAAATGTTGACGATTGATTTCAGTAATCGATCAACCAAAGGTATTGAAGCCCAAACTACAAGGAAATATATGAAAATGCAAGAAAAGAGCGAGAGAGGGAAGAACAGGATGAGCACCAGGGATTTTAAACGTGGTTCATCTAAAGTCAATAGTGGCATTTACATTCAAGACAGTTATATTTGCTATTGTGTGGTTTTTCTCTGTATAATTCAACAGAGTAACAATGCATATATCTCTCACTATTTTTTAGTAGAGTTTCTATATATACCTTTTTTCTCTTCCCTTTTTACAATGATTTTTTCCCTTATTTATAGAGACAGGAAGTTACAAATATAATTTAACAAATTGTAAATCTATCTTTTCGGCCACATTAGGCAATAAATACTAGGCAACTTACTGTCGATTTTGGGGGCTAATCTATCGGTTGGAAGTATGTACCTCTAGTCACTTAGTATACTTTGGTGGCCCATACCCATGGATGGGATCACTCATTTGGTGATCTAAGTTTGTGCTGGGCAACCTGTTGGCCAAACAAATTGGTCCCATTCTCAGGTTTAACTAAAGTGTGCTTTCTAAAAGATAGTTGAGGTGGTCTGTTTCAATCAGTAAGCTGGGAGTCATCTCTAGTGAGCTAGGGCTACTGTTGATAAGTGGGCAAATTGCAAAATATTATGTTAGTTTTAACCTCTTGAATTATTGTTAACCTATGATTTCTTTGTTCTTTTGGCTTTGGTTTTGTATTTTGTTCTTTGGTACTACTTTGTTTTGTGTCTTTCTTTGTAGGTTTGCAAAAAGGCTTGGAAAGGGAGGATGAAAATGAAAGTTTAGAGCATATTTGGATCAAAGAGAAGCCAGGAGATGAGCCCTTGGAAGGAATACAACTCAGCCATTTGAAGCAAAGAAAATTACTCCAAATAGCGGACATGGACTAGCCGTGTTTGGTGTTGGCCTTTTTCTCCAAATTTCTACAATCCCAGCCCGAAACACACCCTGGCCATGTCCCAGAACACAGCCGTTTTCAAGTCTGCTACCTTGCTATTTAAGCTATTTTTCTACGTAGCCACCAGGGGGCTTTTAGATAGTTTTAGATAGTTTAGCTAGGTTTTTCATCTCTAAGATGTTTTTCTGAGCAGATTGTTAGATACTCTTGTGGATTAAAGTTCTTGTGAAGATTCTAATTTATTTTCATCACTTGGCATCCTGGTTTTCTCTTTCAAACTTCATCTTTATTTTTCTACATTGTATTGAATATTATGGAGTACTTAATGATAATGAATTTGATTTTTATCGCCATTACGAGTGAGTAGATTTTTATTCTAGGATTGGGAATAACCTACTTATGGTCCCTTGCTACTATTGATTGATTTCCTATTATAATTACTTGGTATTAATTGATTCAACTATTATGCCTACTAAGTTTTTGGTAAAATGTTTGGCTATCATTTTGTTTGATTTTAAGTAGATAGTTGAAGTTCTGAAAGGAGAAGATTATCACTGGAACCCTAACAGTTGAATAAGAGAATTTTAATCATGAAAGTAGATTAAGTTTCTTTAGGATTGAATTAGTTAGCATTGATCTTAAAGGGCTTAAATTAATTTAAACC
>JANHAO010016938.1:0-14169 GCA_026873985.1 Saraca asoca
TCATCTTACATTCATCTAATTAATCCTCCAAGTAACTAAACTTTCTACACTTAGGAAAAATTCTCCATAAAGAAATCACTAAATTTTCCAATTTAGTTCTTCTTATACTAATTAAGATTTTTTTTGACCATTAAGGAGTGACAAGTCCTAATTATCTTTGTTAGACAGCTTACATATAAATAATTTGGATATTACAATATACACCTCTACGCTATAAGATAATAATAAGTTGCAAAATTTGAAGCGTACATAAAGCTGTCTTTTGGAAAGTAGGAATGTTGAATGTGTAATTTTAACAATTTTATAGTCAATGAAGTGATAAAGTGAAATTAGGTCCGCTTACTCATCTATATGTGAATTTTGACATTATTATGTGTATGTACGTACTTTCTATCAGCTACAATGTTTTAAGTATAGGTAATGCTACATATATAACAAGATTAATTAGTTTATAGTGGCCTCTCTTTATAAAAGAATTACAGTCTTATATTTTCTCTTACTGTGAGATCATTATGAATCAATATCATTATATTAAAAGTGATATGACTTACATAATCAATATCATTATATTATGTGGATTTGTATGCCATTATGCAGAAATTGATCTTTAAGGGCCTGTTTAGGAAACAGTTTTTTTGTTTTCAAAAATAATTTTTTTGTTTTTCTGTTCTACAAAAACAAAAAAAATCTGTTTGGCAACCTATTTTTTAAAATTATTTTTCAAAAACTGTAATTAAAAAATAATTTTTAGGAAACAACAAAATGGTGTTTTCCCTTGTTTTTGTATATAATTATTTTTAGATTTTTTTCAAAAATAAGAAGAATACATATTTTCATTAATGACAAAGTTGTAAATAATATGAAATAAATTTTTTTCATCTTCAAAAATAAAAAAAATACTTGTTTTCAAAAAATACATCCAAACAAGTTTTTTATTTTTTGATTTAAAAAAAAAGTTTTTAAAAATTATTTTTAAAAAATTATTTTCAAAAATAATAAAATAAAAATACCTGAAAACATTTTCAAACAAGTCCTAAGCTACTACATTTAACTTATTAATTGACTTTTTCTCTTACTTGATCTTGCAGTGTTGGGAATTAATGATGCAACTACTTCAGTGGCTTCTGCCGCTGACTAGCAAACACGTAATGCTTCGTAACTGTTCATGCTTTTTTCCCTTTCATTTGTTTCCAACTCTATTGCTGAAAGTAAACCCCTTAAATAAGGGCATACAACCATATTTAAACTAAATTATTTTATTTTCACAAGCTTCTTTAGAGTAAATCATGCTGATAAGTGCTTGTGAGATCAAATTTATTATGATAACAACACCAGAAAGGTCTTTATATGGCTAATATTTTAAGAACATAGGTTGTCAAATTTAGGTTATTGCAGTTAACATACTCCACACCATGCAAAACAACAAGTTTTATTTTTAAGAACATAAGCTATCAAATGTTCAATTAGGTCGTTAAACTGAGTACATCAAAATTATTTTCTTAATAACTAAAGTCATTTTTTATATGGTGTCATGGTTATGCTTTGTGCTCTGTTTTTTTCTACTTTGTGTTTTGACTTTTTCTTATGAAAAGATGCTCCGTCATCTCTAATGTTCTCCTCTTCTCATCTGCTTTCTTGGCAGCAACAACATCACCCAACCTAACAATCACCTCAATATTATAAATTATGGATTTGCTATGTTTATATAATTTTGCAAATTTTAACGAATAAATTACAGTTTTATATTTATTTTATCTGTAATAAACATATAAAAATTATAACTCTATTAGTATAAATTTGAAGCACAATTACTTCAAAAGTTTTTTTAATAAAATTTATAACTTTTTTTTTTATAAAAATTACAAAAAAATGTATAAAAAAAATATACTTCTTGCAAGAAATGCATCATACACATTTTTGTTAGACATGTATATCGAAGTATTATCCAAAATCACATATATAATTTTACCTTTTGAGGTGACTGATAGGCCATTTTTGCCATATAACCAAATCTCACTATATTTTTTGTGTTATTAAGTAGCTAAAGCTTCACGCTTCTAAATATTTATAATATTATATATAGTAAGATTAAGATGATTAGGATGTTGTGAGTCAATTTTCTGTGCTAGGTCTTACTATGATATTTAAAATGATTTGAAAGCTTGATTCCCCCACTTATCCAGCAAGTTGGGGTTGGCTATTCCATCGATAGCTTATTAAAATTAATTTTGCATTCTACTTTGTCTAAATCATCACAAATGAAGCTTCTTTGTTAAACTTCTTTATTGGTAGGCATCTATAATATTATTGTCCTCCATATATCCAGATATAAAAGAATACCCTGTGTTGTTGACTTTGTCTACGGTATAAAGGAATACACTAGAATTGAATGAGTTTTAGATTATATTGGATAGTATTGGATTGGATTTGTAGCATTTTTATGTGACAATCAGGTGTCTGTGACCGAAATAGTCACTAAATAAAGTGGTTGCAAAAACTGTTCACTAGTTAGAGACCAAATTTGCGACTAAATTTTTTTTTTTAGATTTTACTGATTTTGCGATCAAAATTGCCATCGAAAAATTCAATGGCAAATAGTCAAATGGCGACGAAATTTGGAGGAGCTCAGTGACCAAACTTGTCACTACATATTTTAGATGCTAAGTTCTGTCATTGAATTAAGTTCGGTTGTTGATTGTATTGGGACTGGGTGTTTAGCCACTCCTTTTTTTAATGGCTATTTGGTCGCTCAACTAGTTTGGGATCAAAATTCATGGTTTAGTGACTGAAATTTTCGGTTTCTAAACTGCCTTTCTTTTGTAGTGAAAATGGATAAAGTCACATCCAAGTTTTACAAGTTACTCAATAATGGAAATCACAAATTTTATGAAAGGTGTATGAAGCACTCCAAACTATCTTTTCTAATAAAATTGTACCACATTAAGTGCTTGTGTGGCATGACAGATAAAGCTATGGCAATGATCTTGAAATTATTGAAGGATGCATTTGCACATGCTTTGCTAAGATACCTAATTCTTTGTACAAGGCTAAGAGAACCATCACAAAACTTGGTCTCAATTACACTAAGATACACATTTGTCCAAATGATTGCATGTTGCATTAGGGTGAGGATGAGAATAGAGAAACATGCAAGAGATGTCAAACATCTAGATGGAAGGAAAAGGTTATTGGTAAGAAGAAGAAACAGCCTGTAAAAGTGTTACACTACTTTGCACTAAAACAAAGGTTGTTTATATTTACTAAGATGCCTAAACATATGATTTGGCATGTAACTAGGAATTGTAACTATGGTTGGATGAGGCATCTAAGAGACTTTGAAGCATGGAAGAAGTTTGACACAACTCACCCAGAATTTGTTTTGGATCCTCGAAATATTTGCCTAAGTCTTACCACTAATGGATTCAATCCTTTTGGAACCATAAGTACTAATTACAACATTTGGCCTGCAATTTTGATACCATACAATTTGCTATCGTAGAAGTGTATGAAGCCAACTTCTTTCATTCTTTCGATGATCATTCTGAGTAAATGAATGCTAGGGAATGACATTAATGTCTACTTCCAACCTATTATAAAAGAGTTGAAGGAGTTATGGATGGAGGGTGTGGACACCTATGATGTCTCCACATGTGAGATGTTCGAAATGTGAGCAATACTAATGTGGGCAATTAAAGATTTCCCAGGGCTTGGTACCCTGTCTGGCTAGAATACACACACTGGATTAGCTTGCCCGACTTGTAACTTCAATGTAGTTCCATTGCATTTGCCTTATAGTAGAAAATGGTTTTTTGGGGGGCATCACCATTTTCTTGGAGCAAACCATAAGTTTCAATTAATAAGGCTTCGATTTGATGGGAGTTAAGAGTTTAAAAACTCTTTGAAAGCACTATTAGGCATAGAAATCTTCAGACAAGTAGAGAACATTAATATTACATTTGGAAAGCTAGTACAAGGGGATGCTAAAGGGAAGTAAGCTCATGGAAATAACAATGAGGTTGACTTGCAACAATGGAAAAAGAATTCTATATTCTTCCAACTTCCGTATTGGGAGACTAATATGTTGCATCACAATCTCGATGTCATGCATATCGAGAAAATGTGTGTGACAATTTTATTTACACATTATTAAATAAGACTAGGAGGATAAAAGACCATCTCAATGCTCGAAAATATCTTCAGGCAATGGGTATAAGAAGGGGCTTGTGACCTAATGATAAAGGAAAATGTCAACTATCTCCTTTTACCATGACAAACACAATAAAGGATGCATTCTTAAAAGGATTGAAGAATATGAAGATGCCTAATGGATATTCAAGTAACATTTCTAGGCGTATCGACTTAAAACAATCTAAGTTGTTTAGGTTAAAAAGCCATGATTGTCATGTGCTTATAGAGCAATTATCACCCCTTGCAATACATAATGTATTGCCAGACCAATTGACTGTAGCGTTGGTTGAGTTCTGCTCATTTTTCAAACAAATATGCAGTAAAACCTTCAACCTTACTAACCTCGAGAATGTCTAGCATCAAATAGTTCTTACGCTTTGTGATTTGGAAATGTTATTCCCCATATTATTCTTCACCATTATCATTCATTTATGTGTTCATCTAGTTGATGAACTTCATTTGGGAGGTCTAGTACAATATCAGTGGATGTACCTTATTGAGAGATAATTGTTGATTTTGTCCATTTAATTTTGATCTGGAAATAAACCTATTTTCTTTCCTAATGACATCTTCCTTTATATAGATATTTGAGACATATAAAGTCTTATGTTTACAATAGGGCTCAACTAGAAGGTTTTAGTGTTAAAGGTTACATATCTGAAAAGTGTCTTACATTTTATTCAAGATATTTGTAGGTAATTGAGACGAGGTTTAACCGACCAAGACGTGTGAATGATGAACCAAATGATATTCAATGTGAAGAAGAGTCTAATATCTTTTCTAATATAGGTAGGCCAGTGGGTAGTGGCTCTAGTTTCACTCTCACACATATGGAGATGAGACAGGCACATTGATATGTTCTATTCAATTGCACTGAGGTTGATCTATTTATGGAGTAAGTATTCATATAAGTATCCATACTAAACTGTATATCTTTGATCATATATATTTATGGAGCAAGTATTCACATATATATGTTGTTACTTATAGAGAATTTAAGTTATATGTTAAGAGAAAAATAAGAAGCTGAATACATTCCTCTATTGAGCTACAGAAGATATTTAATTTAGAATTCATTTCTGTAGGTTTAACTTGAGAAGATAATTTTCTTTGTATAGGTTTTCATGGATGACATGTTTGGCACTGTGTCGAATGATTTGAAGCAACTAGCCCAAGGACCTCTACCAAATGCTAGAAGGTTCTCAGCCTTCAATGTTGATGGATATAAGTTTTAGATAGTAGCTCAAGAAAATGGATTGAGAACCTAAAATTCTAGAGTTTTCTTAACTTTTATGGCCAATTGTGTGTCCAGTCATTAAGATGTTAAGGGACAGGATGTTGTTCATTCATATTATGGGAAACTAGTAGATATTATCGAGCTCAATTACTATGGAAGATATGTCACCCTTAATATGAGCTATTTCTCTTTTCTCTTCTATGAGTTCGAGGTTTGTAGCGAGCGGTTGATTGTTATCCTCTGGATTGAAAGTATTCTTCATTGTGTAGTTACCTCAAGTTCTATTGGGATTAAGGCTTCGAATCATAGATCATTGAGAAAGGGGTTTCTCCTGTGGTGCTATGAGTTGTGGTTCTGTAAGCCTAGAGTACCTTTAGTAGCTCATCTACCCATACTCCCTTCTTAGCCTCCAACCTTGTCTTCAAGATCTATTTGATGATCTTGTTAACAGCCTCAACTTACCCATTGGCCTGAAGATAGTCTACAACTAAGAAGCACTTCTTAATTTTGAGCTCATTGTAGAACTTGATGAATTATTCCCTGTTAAACAGGGTCCTATTGTTAGTCACGATCTGCTGAGGGACTCCAAACCTACAAATAATGTTAGTCCATACAAACTTTTCAATCTTTAAAGAAGAGATTTTTGCTAGGTCCTTCGCATCTGCCCACTTGGTAAAATAATCAACAACTGCCATTGCATGCTTGCATTACCCGCGCCTTATTAGGAATGGTCCTATCAGGTCCATGCCCTAGATCATGAAGGGCTATGGACTGACCATCTATTATAGGTAGGCTGGTGGAGCTCATGGGACTTTAGTAAACCTCTGGGATTTGTCACATCTCTTAACAAGTTCAATGGCATCTTATTTCATTGTAGACCAATAAAATCCTTGCTGGAGTGCCTTTTGAGCTAGTGATAACCCCTAGCATGATTCCCACAATGGCCAACATGAACTTCTTTCAGGACGATGCCACAATCATGGCCATCTATACACCTTAGAAGGGGAGTTAAAAATCCCTTTTTATACATGTCATCACAGACACAATATCTAGTTGCCCAAGCGCAATAGCCTACTTCTGACTTATCCTATGGTAGCTTGCCATCTTACAAGTAATCCAAGATCGGACCCATCCATGAGTTTTACACCATAACCATTATCATCATGGCATCTTTCTACTCTGTGCTCGGTGATAAGAGGAACTCTATTGGGATTGCCCCTAAGAAATCTGCATCTCTGATCATGGCCAAGTGGGCTAATGCTTCCACATACGTGTTCTGAGCTCACGAGATCTAATTGAACTCATATCGCTGCAAAGAGCCAAGCAGTTTGGGACCCTTTTGAAGGTAAATGGCCATCTTTGACCCCCTTGTCTGATGTTCATCCCGTATGTGACAAACTATATGTTGGGAGTCGCTAAATATCTTTAAGTTCTTTGCTTGCACTTCTCTTGCCAGATGAAGCCCTGCTAACAATGCTTCATATTCTACTTCATTGTTTGTGGCCTAAAAACTAAATCTCAGCATGCAAAGGATTTTGTGCTTTGCGGGCTAATGAGAAGCACTCCTGCCCAGCATTCTACCCTGTCAACAAATAATTCCCATTATGGAGCATCTAAGGTCTCTATCCCTTCTCCTATAGGGCTTATGAATTTTGTAATAAAGTTTGCCAAGGCTTGCCCCTTAATTGCTGGTCTTGGCTTATATTTAATGTTAAACTAGGCTAGCTTGATTGCCCACTTGAGTAGATGACCTAAGGCATTCATCTTTTGCAAGATCTATCTTAATGGGAACTATGTGAGCACCTCAATACTATGTGACCAAAAGTAAGGTCTTAGCTTTTTTGATGCAATCACGAGGTAGTAAACAAACTGCTTAATTGGTGAGTACCTCGTCTTAGCATCTACTAATCTTTTGCTCATATAATAAATTGGAAATTGTGCTCCACCTTCTTCTCCTATGAGGGTTGCATTGAGAGCGTGCTATAATACTGCTAAGTAAACAATGAGCTTCTCGCTATCCTTTGGTTTGGACAAAAGAGGAGCTCAGCCTAGATATTGCTTTAGCTATTGAAAAGTGACCTCGCACTGCTTGGTCCACTCAAAATGTTTTGCCTTTTTTAGTGCATCAAAGAAGGAGATGCACTTGTTTATCAATTTCGAGATAAATCTACTAAGAGTTGCAACCTAGCCATTAAGGCTCTATATATCCTTGATTCCAGTGGGAGTCCTATATCAATAAGTCCATTAATCTTCTCAGGATTTACCTCAATTCCCCCATTATTGACCATGAATCAAGGAACTTTCCTGAAGCCACCCTAAATGCACACTTGTATGGATTTAGCTTCATTCAATATCATTCTCAGAATTTGGAACATTTCCCCAAAAATCATGTATGTGGTTGGTGACTTGCTCAGACTTCACCAACATATCATCTACATAAACCTCTATTGTCTTTTCAATTCGTTCTTTGAACATCATATTTACCAACCACTAGTAGATTGCCCTTATATTCTTCAATCCAAAAGGCATCACCTTATAGCAATATAGCCCGCGATCAGTGATGAACAAGGTGTGTTCTTCATCTTGTGGGTTCATGGGAATCTAATTGTGTCCTGAAAAGGTATCCATGAAGCTGAGAAGCTGATGACTAGCAGTTGCATCTACAAGCTGATCAATTCTTTATAGGGAAAACTATCCTTTGGACATGCTTTATTTAGGTCTGTGAAATCAATGCAAGTCTTCCATTTTGTATTCTTCTTTTTCATGAGCATAGGGCTGGCCACCCAAGTTGGGTAATGAGCTTTTCGGATAAACTTATTGGCTAAAAGTTTATCTACTTCTTCCTTAAAAGCGGCATAACGCCCAATAGTCATAGGTCTCCTTTTCTGGTGCACTAGCTTGTGAGAAGAGTCAATGTTAAGCTTATATGACATGATTTTGAGGTTAATCCCTACCATGTCTTCATGGTTCTAGGCGAAGATGTCCAAGTTTTCCTTAAGAAATTTAGCTAGCTAGGTTTTACATCTAGAGACAAGTCTTTTCCTAGCTTGAGGCGTCTTTCAGCATCTGCCTCATTGACCTATATGTCTTCGAGCTCCTTTACTGGAGTAATTATTTTATCTACATCCACTTCACAGGGGTCAAGGTCGTAGCTGACCCCTATTGTGCTTCCAGCTTGTTATTCCCTACTAGAAACCATATTAACTTTTTTCCCTTTCACCTCCAACTTGATTGCATTCTTATAGCAGCATCTGGCTATCTACTGCTCACCTCGTACGCATCCAACTCCATTGGGGGTTAAGAATTTGATGGTCAGTGTCCTAGTTGGCATGGCCATGTCCAAGTCATTCATTGTATGTCACCCCAGCACTACATTATATGCTGAGGAATAATGTATAATCAAAAAATCTGCCAAGACAATGGCTTGGCAATCTGAATCTCCAAGAGTAAGGGGATGCCTAATATGCCCCACTGGTAATATTGCATCTCCTATGAAATAATAAAAAGGCTCTAGGGAAGGCTTTATCTGGTCTGTGCTTAAACCCATCTGGCCAAAACATTCCTTGTACATGGCATTCACCGAGCTGTTGGTATCAATCATTATCTTTCACACTTCTACATTGCCAATTCTGGCTCAGATGACTAGTGCGTCATTATGGAGAAAACATATTCCTCGTGCATCTTCACTTGTAAAAGTGATGCTATCAAAGGCCACCCTTGCTTTCTTAGTGAGTCTCTCAAATTCACCATGACCCATAAGTAAGATGTGGTTTGCCTCTCGCACATAACGTTCATGTGACCTGTTTGAGGTTCCTGTGGTGTAAGGCCCACCATGGATGGTGAATATAGTTCTCATTATGGGTGCCTCCTCTTGTTTAGGAGTCTGATGGTGCCATTGTTGTGCTACTTGTTTTGATTGTTGAGGTCGCTACCCTACATGTTACACCACATAATCTCTCAAGTGACCTCTTTTGATTAGATCTTCAATTGCATCTTTGAGTGCCCAAATAGTCTGAAGTATTGTGCCCAATTTCATTATGATAAGCACAAAACTTGTCCTTGTTCCTAAATCTAATGGGAGTCCTTATGGGGTTAGGCTTCCCAAAGTCCTCCTTATCTTTTTGTATTGTAAAGATCCTATCCTGAGTATCTGATAGGACATTATATTTATTATAGCAACCTTGACATAGAGGTCACTCACTCTTGGCCTTTTTTGCAAATTAACTATCAGAGCATCCTTTTGACTGTCTTCATCATTTCCAATATTACTCTTCTTTTTACTCTCGTTGGAGCTATTCACCTCGTCTCTCTGATTGGACTTCCTTGGGCCAAAGGTTTCTTCCCACCTGATCTCTTTGGCAGTTCGTTCATAGAACTCACCTAGATTGCTTACTAGAGTGTTGTATATACTCTTATGCAACTTACTATCCTTGCAAAGTCTTGTCGAGTTTGTTGTTAGGATGCTCTCACCTGAGGGGCTTTCTATGTTGTTGACCTCGTACTTGAATTGGGTTATATAATCTTTCAATAACTCATTCTTCCATTGAAAGACCGTTGCCATGTGGTATGATGGTATGAGCTACCTTCTTAGTGCTCTATATTGATTGATAAATCTTTTTCAGTATTCTTCCCAACTTTGAATGTTGTAAGCTTGGAGACTCCTAAGGTATGTCCGAGGTATGTCTCTAAGAATGGCTAGGAAAACGTGGCACTTGACTAGAGAATTGGTCATCTAAAGATCCATCTAATATTAAATGCATCTAAGTGGCCATATGAGCCACTATCCCTATTGTACTATAGGATTTTGGGGATTTTAAATTTATGAGAGAGAGGCTCTGTCTCGATCTATCTTGTAAATGGTGTCCTCTCCTTATAGCGATCTTGACTATCCTAAGCCTGAGAGTGCTCCTCTAACTGCTTTACCCTTCGAAGTAGCTCCTCTACCATTGAGTCCTATGTCTCGGAACATTGGTTGGAAGATCATTGCTACCTTTTACCTCCCTGGTCATGGGAGCAGTGATCTAAAGTATGTCCCTGGCTGGTCCGATTCAAGCCTTCCACTCAACGTGAACTCCCACATTGCTGATTATCATGACCCTCGCATGCTCGATGGACCTTTGATCTTGTTCGTAAGTTGGAGGAGTGACTTGAATCTGTGCTCTGATGCACTTGTCGTGGCTACTAGAGCTCTTCTCTAGGTGCAACAACTACAACTTGGTTTTGCACACCCTGGGTTTGTGCCTATGCCAGCGCCCTAACGACATCACTCTATTCTCTAGTGCCTCCAGACACTAGTGCCATGTCTACACTCCATCAGTCCCGAGAATAATAACAGTAGGTTGGCGATGGGGTGTTGGAGGCAAACTGGCAGCAATACCTATGGTGGGGATGGTAGAAGCACCTGTCGCGAATTGGTTCTCACTACTATTTTATGTGACCTTTTGGCTGGTCGATTGGAGCATCAAAACTCCTGGTAGTTCTTCCTCTAGCCATTGAAGTTGAAAAGAAAATCAACCAGAAAATTAACCAGAATGCAATTTAGACCCTCCTTCTGACTCCAAAATGTTGATGTGTGAATTCAATTAACCCAAGTTCAGAATCCTAAACTGCAAACTAAGAGTGTAAACATAGAAGGAGAGAGAGTGAGTGTGTGAGAGAGGGGAAGAACAAGGAGACACAATAAGTTTTTAACGTGGTTTAGTAGAGTGCAATGTCTACGTCCACAGTTATTGTACTTTCTCTATCTATTTTTGCAGAGTATTTGTATCTATTTATTATTGTTTGATCCTTTATATTTTCGTAGAGAAATCGTCTAAGTCCATTCTTTTTTTTTTCTGTATAATGATTTCAACCTCGATTTATAATTACTAGGGAGTACAGTCTTAACATAGTTTAGAAAAGGAAAAGAATCTAGAATCACTTTTGCTTCACAAATTTCCACATGTAAATTAATTTCTACAAGTTGATTCCTGCAAATGGATTCATGCAAGCTGGTCCCACCTCAAGTGTAACCGTGATGAATGTACTTTGACTTGCGAGCTAGACCTTTGTCTTCAACGATTTGAGGTCACTGCTTTGACCCTTGTTGACCAGGCTCACATTGGACAACCTAATGCCTTACTTTAGGGACTTCAATCCTAATTGAGTTAAGCTTCTATTAGTTGGGCCTATCTATTGGGCTTTTACCAGTCCATTTGTATAGTTTTAAAAATACTCATAACAATTACAAATTTTTAAAAAATAATAATGGTAATTAAAGGACTGCTGCAAATTAAATAAAAAAGTTAAAGAACTACCATAAAATTAAATATAAAAATTTTAAAAAATAATAGCGATGGTTAAAAAATCGTTACTAAATTTCATTTTTGCAGGAGTTTCTTTTAACCGCCACTAATGTCAACCTAACACCATATTTTTTAATAGTTCTTGTAACCACTGCCATTATACTCCATGGCGATTCAAATCATCGCTTTTTACAATATGTATACACCGCTATTTTAAAGTTTTTTTTTTTTTTTTAGTGGAAGGTTAAACCAAGGGTGTTTCTAGCTTCTTCAAGTGTCAAACTGAACATCTGAAGCTCTTTGACCGGCAAAGTTCCTTCGTCTCTAACCCGAAGCCGCGACGGCTTGACTTCATAAAAAATCGGCACCAGCCCCTTTTTAGACTCCAAGAGAAGAGCAAGCTCGTAGAGACAAGAATAAGATTCACAATATCTTGGAGAAAAGAAGCAACTCCAACCTTACATCCAAGAATGGCCTTTTCAATATGATAAAAAAATTTATCTGCTGTATTCATACTTATCCTGTTCAAGAAAGTTCTAATTCATATCCTCGTCAGATTGTCGTAGAGCAGCCCGGCGAAGTTCCACTTCGTGTCGATCCCGCGGTGGTTTATGAAGACTTCGTACACCGGGCGGGCAGTTTTCGGACAGAAATTGGCAGGCAAAAGTTGCATGGCTCCTCGACGAAGAAACCTAAATGGTATTAATTTGCAACACAATATATATAAATTGCTTTTGTATTGGCCCTGGACAATAACATATCATCTCCAGTAAAATATAATATCTATGATTGTATACATAATACATGATGGATTAGGCCTAGGGTGTGTACCTAAAAGATGGAGGGTTGGTAGGCCATTCCTGGATGAAATCTTCAGGAAGATGGAGTCTCAAAAAGTCCCTCCAATCAGAGACTTTCTCAGTGATGAATCTGGTTCTCTTCAAAGGGGCATCAGAATAATTCTTCAAGCTCTCACTCTCTGGCAAATGGAAGAATTCTCTTGCTACATTCACTATCTTATCAAGAGCAGGTACCTGAAGGAGGTCGGCTAAGAGCGGTTTTGCGCCTGTGGCGGCCATCACTGGCGGTATCCTGGGTCTGATGAAATTTGCAGCCGCATGATTCGCGGCGGCGCGGCTGGCAAAGACCGACGTTAAGCTTGTGGCAGCCATCACTGGCGGTTTTCTTCTGCTGTCTAGTCAGCTACGAGTGGCCTGTTAGTGGTGACAACGAAAAAGAGACAGCTATATTTTTATATACCCGCATATAGGTTATTATTGGGAAGCCAAAGCCAAATAAAATGAACAATTATTGGATATGCAGGTTAAAGATACAGAAAAAGAAGAATATGTTTTGACGGGGCCTACACATTGAATATGTTTTGTGTTCACTCTATTGGCAAAACTTTACCATCCCAAAGGACGCAGCCTATTCGTAGTAACAAACCACTCTATTGATTAAACTCTGCAATCTAAACACAAGTCAATATGAATTTTGTGTACGTACCAACAAACAACTGGATTATTTAAATTTACAATAAAATTTTTTAAAAAAATTATATAAAAAATACATTTTTCAATGAAAAACTGTAAAAAAAATATTAATATTTTTTCAAAAAAGTTGGAAGAATTTTTTATTTAAAATTTGAATGAAATTGTAATTTTTTGTGTGCTTATTATGCATGAAATATATATTTGTAATTTTTTATTAAAAAAATTGCCAGATTTTAAATAAAAATTACAATTACTATGATTCTTATCATGTTATGCTTTCATAAAAATTCAAAATACATATTTAAAAATTTTATGAATTTTTAGAAAAATTTAACCTAGAAATTGTAACTTTCGTATAAAATCTTATATTTGAGTCCCACTGTACCAAGGATAAGATCGTGACGAAAGTCGATTTTGTCAGATTTATAACACGTTTTGCTTCGAAGCAAATAGAAATTGTGTGGCCATGCCTTTATTCATGCCTATAAATAAAAGGGATTTATCTTTAATATCCACAAGTGTGAAATAATAAAATGGGCAAGTCAGCAGGTAGATTATGGCGCATAAACTTGTAGCTATATACGATATAACTTTCAAATATTTGTATCAAATAATTAATTGTATATTATTTATACATTATATAGTTATATATAATATGTATAATTGACATTATATATAAATAAATAATAAAACTTGCCAAAGTATTATATCAGGACTAAAGCCTGAAAATCAAATTTAATTGACAATTGTGCTACACACACAAATTCACAGGCAGACATCCCTTTATAGTCAAACAAAACTGCAAACAAAAGTATTAGAGCCCCAAAAAGTAACAATTTAAAAACTGTACCTTTGAGAGTTCAGCAAAAACTTAATCGACCCAGAAGGGGAAATAATGGAGCTAAGGAACAGAAAACTAAGAGCGAAAGCAAAGAAAGAGAAATGAAGAGAAGTCTGAAACGTGAAG
>JANHAO010016939.1:0-14177 GCA_026873985.1 Saraca asoca
GGATCTTTAATTAGAATTGAAGAGAATTCATAGCTAGATAATTGAGATATCCATCTCAATTGTTGGTATTGTATTACTTACCTTGCTTCTTGTTTTCTTTTGCAATTTCTAGGTTGATAGAAATTAGAGATACAAAGGAAGAGATTGATCTTCCCTTTACATCTTCTTTGGTTATAAGGTTGATTATAACTAGTTGAAGGTGTATTGAATTCTTTGAATATCTCTAGGTTATGAGGTTGATCATAGTCTTTATGAGTTAAAAGAACTGTTGTATCTAAGTTAGTAAGAGCCCAATTTAATTCTTGTGTTATAGGTTAAGCAAAAGCCTAATGTAAATCTTGTTGTATGAACTAACTATTTAGGAACCTAGTTAAAATCCTATTGTTGTTAATAAAAGAGGTTAGTTGGTTAAGAATTAATCCAGCAGATGTAAACTTTAACTGCGATTTTAATTAAAGTTGAACCACTTTAAAAATTGCAGTGTCTTTTTTGTTCTTTACAATTCTTTATTATTCTGCAATTTATTCTTACTGTACTATCATAATTCTCCTGTGCTAGAAATTATGTTTAACTACTAAACAAAATGTTTATTGCATTCTCATATAAACTGATTTAATTGTCTAATCGATTCTTAAATCTATATCAATCTAATTAGTTATTCCAATTAAGATCTCAATCATCCAATTAGCTTCCTAATTCTAATCTAAAGTCAATTTTATTAAGGCTTCAGCTTTTACAAATCAAATAAGAATCCGATTTATTTTCAAAGAAAGTACATAAATTTTGTGTTTGCAAAAAAAAAGGCAACATCATTTTTATTATCATATATTTTTCGGGACCTACACATTTTTCTCCAGTCCACCTCTAATAGCACCATCACCAATCTATGTCACCAGACAATGCCATGAACTCCAATCAACCCAGTGCTCTCTTTTTCTACTTCCAAAGCTTCCTTTATCCCCATCACCTTTTCCACTTTAATCACACTATTTCCAAGCTTCGTTGATGACATTTTTGTGTTGCCGACAACCAAGTTAGATTTTCATTATATTTGATGTCTCCTTTAAAATTATTGCCGGATGATCGAAATTAAGCTTGGGTTGAAAGTGTGGTCTTCAACCAAATTGTAAAACTTTTGCTCATTCAATTTAATTTCTTAGTTTAGGATTGTATTTGGTATTTAGGTGGAGATTTTGAAAATAAAGATGTGAATGTATTGCTAAATTTGCATGTTGGTTTCACACTTACAATGCATATTTTAAATTGCAAATTTCAAAGACATTGCAAAATCAAGGCCATTAAAATCTGCAGAACTAACTCCCTTAATTACATATCTTAAGCATTTTGATTAAGCCAATTAAGAGTTGTCTTGCAAAAACTAGGATGTCTAAGTTGTTTTCTCTTCTTAACAGTCCCTTTCAACCTAAATTTTGTCACTTGTGGTTACATATTTCAAAAAGTGGGGAGTATTGCATAAGATACCCTATCTTTGTGGAATCCAAGACTAACTTGAAAAGCCACTTCATGTTGTCAAATTGTTTTTCCTTTCCTCCATTAGTTATTGAAGTATTGTCTTTATGGATAAGCATATCATTATAACATAGTAATTTAACAGTATTTTTCTTTTCTTTTTTTTAACATTCATGTTAATCAACTCAAATTAATCTCTTCACTCAATTTTTTTATGTGCAATGGCTTCTAATAATAATTTTGTGGGGTGTTTCAGAAAATTGAGCATATTGAAGAAGCAAAAGACAAACAAGAAAAGCATGTTGAAGAACTTACACAACTTTTGCAAATTGGGAGGTGTCTTAAGAGTACCTTCATGATCTATATTTGTATTTAAGATGAAAATATACTGCCTTTGTGATAGTTGAAAGTATATTGTCTGTTGTATGCTATAATAGTCTTTTTGAGATTTTATAATTGAGATAGCTGCATACAAAAAAAAAAACTAATCAATATAATAAATAATAAATTCTTGGCACCCTTATCCTTGATTAAAAAAAAAACCTTTATAAGAAATATGTATGAAATATATTTTATGATATTTAATTTTCTAATTGATTCATATGTATAAAATATATTATTTGATCATTCCTCTATTTCTCCCACCATAAACTTATAAAAAATAACAAAATGAGTGACAACAATAATAACAGTTAGTAATAATAATAAACTTATTTTTTATCTAAAATTATTTATTTCTTAATAAAAATTTTATAATAAATTATAACTATTTGTTTCTTAAAAGAAAATCTATTAAATAATAGATTATAATTATTTATTTCTTAAAAAAATCTAATAAGTATGATAAATTATAATTATTTATTTTTTAAAATGAAATATAATAAATAATAAATTGTAATTATTCATTTTTAAGGAAAAACTAATAAATATAATAATTCACAATGATTTTTTAGAAGAAAAATATGATCAATGATATTTTAAAATCTAAAATATTATTAAAAAAAATATTCAAATAAATTATAAAATATACTCGTGTCCATACATGTAATTTTACATATAAATAATTAAATAGTAAATAGTTTATTTTACAAAACATTTTATGCAAACTTATCAATTGGTTAAATTAGCTTACTGTTAATGCAATTAGTTAATTCCCAAACAGAATTAAAAAAAAAAAAAAAACCCATTGTAAGAGTTTTATTTTTTAATTTTTAATTTTGGATACAAGAAGAAAGTAGAAAATGAGTAGCATTAGTGGTTGGATGAAAAGGGCCTTTTGAATTTGAAGGATCCAGCAATTTTGGCCTACATGCATCAGGCTGCCAATATTATCATATAGGAGCAATCAACGGTCAAATGCCTTGAGAATCTCTTCGCATAGATCTCAAGAGTTCCTGATCAATATTTCTTTTTTCTTTTTTTCAGGCTCAGAAAATATATAGTTTTTTTTCTAAAGGAATTTGTAAAGAAAAAATATTAAAGTTTATTTTGGCAATGACCTATTGAGAGTTTGAAAACGTATTTATCTTAATTAATTACTGAAATGTGGCCAAATAGAAAAAATGGGAAGCATAAAAAACAGAAAAGCATAGGACATAAAAGAGAAAAATAATTTTGGTGGGGTTCATATTCCTCCCTCTTCCATATATCTTTCTCTTATATAACTATCGAATATTAAGATGTTAATATTATTCTTATTGTAAGTTAATAAATTAAATAATTTGATATCATACTTAAGCAAATATTAAATTAATAAGCAATTTTCTTAGTTATTAAAATATAACAGACAATAATACAAAAAAATTTAGGAAATTTTCTCACTTTCTGTAGTTCTGAAAATCCCCACAACATTAGTCCCCGCCCACTTTCAGTGTGATCTGTGGACTGGGAGTTATAGTTCGTTGGTAAAAGCTGGCAATTGCGATCAGTCATGCCATCGTTTAGACTTCTATTCCATTGTTTTGTCTATCCGTACCATCATTACTGCGTTAAATGTGTGCATTTTCCTATAGCCACCAGCGTGGTGATAACTAAGCATTGTTATTCATTGGACCATCGGATCGAGGGCAATTGATCAGTCTCTAAATCAAATGGTGAGGCCATCCAAGCTATATAAGGTGAGAAAACCTTTTTTTCCCTCTTACTTTTAAAAACTGACGCTTTGCTTCTTACTTGTTTCTCAAGTTCTCAAGTAGTCGCCATCATTCCTGCTTCCTTGCTTCATCAAGTTTGCCATAGCAGTCCCAGGATTCAAGTTGCCAAAGATCGATCATTCTATTCAAAATTTATCTCACTTCATTTATACAGTAAGTTTTTAGCACTTCTTTGGTTCTAAGCTTTTGCTTTTCGCTAGCGTCTTACTTTTGTGAATTTTTTATACTTGTTACTTAGAGAGTTTAGTGCATACTCATTAGTTACTAGGACTTTTTGTGTTTCGATTAATTCTATTGTATGCTTGTTTGCACTCCTTCTATTGTTTGTGGAAATTGGCATGCCATCCATTTGATAAAATGCATGCAATTTAAGGTCACAAATTGTAGAGTCTAGCTTTCTACCTGTTTCCCAGGTTTTGCGACCTAACAGACTCATTAGTCGAGCCCTCTATGTTTTGAGTGATCTATCTTAGATGTGGTGATAAGGCATGTATGACTTGCTACATAACAGATTCCCTATTAGTAGATAGATGTTTTAGCTTTTAGGTATAGTCTGCCTGAAGTGACCTAACTATTCCTCCTTCTGTGCATATGGCAACTCATAAATGCCGAGGTCACCAAGTAGAGAGTGCTAATGAGCCCAATTCTCTAGTTTGAAGTGAGGAGTTAGTGCATACCATAAATGAAATGGCCTCTAGGAGTGGCGAGGTCACTGAACAATTTGTTGCTCATCCTGACCTAGTGAAGGTCAGCAAGTCATTAAGAGTCAAAGGTCTCTAGGTCACACGGCATTCAATCACCACTCTTTGACCATAAGGCTCGACGAGCTTAAGAGCATAGCAGAAACATACCACTTCTCGAAGGGTTGCTATATCATGGCTCCTTCTCTTGATGACTACACAGCTTATCCTCCTTCAAGATTTGTTGCCATCAGCACCCATTACCTTAGCACTGGGCTTAGATTCCCAGTCCACCATTACATCATTAATTTGTTGAATAAACTGAAGCTTTGCCCATTCTAGCTTACCCCAAATTCTTACTCCCAGCTCACCTCCCTTGCACATGTTTGCTTTAGGAAAAATCTCCCACCACCATCTGCAAGGGTTCTTCGCTATCTTTATAGCATTAGGAGCATGGGTTAGCAAGCTAGGTTTTATTATCTTTCGGCTCGATAGATCGAGTATAAGAGAATTTTTCTGCAGAGTGATGCTAAAGGAAAATCTAATGTGGAGAACTATAACCCACTGGTTTATGTTACTTGCTCATCTTTGCGTCATCTTTGCAACTTTGGCTTCATTCTTACTCTAGGTAAGTGAGCTAAGGATGTGCAAGCTTCCATGAATTCATGTACTTATTATATTTTTCCTAACATTTTGTTTCATTTAGCAAATGGGCCTGGCAAGGAGAAACCAATGCTTGGGGCTAAGGAGGTTGAAGTGTTAGGCCAATTCGCTGTTGTGGCCAATCTAAAAAATGACCTTAAATTTGACAAGGATATCCTGCATTCACACAAGCTTACTCCGGCTTTAAACATTGAACTCACTAGAGAGATCAGAGCTCGCCAAATTAAAGAGGTCGGCCCAGCAAACTTTTGAGATTATGAAAACATGGTGAAACTTATCCTCCAAAAGCCACCAACCCCTCCTTCTACTCGATCTGTAGACCATGTTGTTGCCATGACCTCATCAGATCTTGATGCTACTGCAAATCAATCTTCTCTGGCCTTGGTAGTAGCATCCTCACAGGTGTTAGTTTCCACCTCACATTCTGAGGTGGTTGAGCCAGTCGAGGTCGCATCCTTATCTGAGCCCCTTACTAAAAAGCAAAAGGTAGACAAAGGGAAGAGAGTTACTACCACTTCAGAACAGGTGGCACCTGAGGTCGAGACTGAGGAGCAACCTACTAGTCTTAGCCCAAAGACATAGGAGTATTACGACTTCCTCCGGGAGAATGTGGAGCTAATCTTAGGGCCCCACACTAGAGTATTGAAGTTAGAGGAGTTCTCGAGTGAGAGACTGATGGGCTATGTAGCTCATCATGGCCTGTTGGTAAGTAAAGTCCTTTCACCTTGGTTCTTTTGCCTCTTTATAATCTGACTTGACCATTTGATTTTCAAAGCATGTTGGGAGCAATAAAGCTGAAGGACACATTTTTAGCTTAAGATAAGAGGAAGGAAAAACTTAAGGGTGACCTGGCCACCACGACCGCTAAGGCATCGAAGCTAAAGGATAGAACAAGAAACACCGAGCCCACCAAAAAAGAAGCTAAGGAAGCTCTATCTCGTGAGGTGGTAAATTGTAAGGCTATCACATCCAGCCTCAATAAAGTAGTTGATGAGCTAACAAGAGTAAAGGGCAAACTGGATACTGCAATGCAACAAGTTGAGGCTGTTGAGAAAGAGTATAAGATGGCCAAGGAAGAAGTTGCTCTAAAAAAAGAATAGGTCACTTAAGTTAAAGCAGACAGTTATGCTAGTTGTGAAAATGGAAGAAAATGTGGAATCTGAAACCATCACCTCCTTTTTGTACACTTTGTGGGAGCAGCACCCGAAAATGGACTTCTCCTTTTTTGGTAAGGATGTTCTTGAGTCCATAAAGGGCTTCAAGGAAGCTGAGAAGATAGCTTCTCCTAATAAGGGTACGCAGTCTATAGGTGGAGCTTCTCCTACTTAGGGTGCTATTCAAAGAAAGAGTAACTCGCAGGTTGTGGAAGCCATTAATGATCAAATGATGGACGATCTGCTTGCCCCATATCTTAACCCTCCAGCCTATAAAAGCTCAGCTACAAAGGGCTTGCCTTCTTCATAGGCCATGATCTTAAAATTTTGAGTTAAACTTTCACATGTAAATTTACCTCGTTGAAGGAGGTTTTTAATGAACTTTTAATAATATTCTTGCTTGATTCTTCTTAGTTTCCATAGTTGAATGCTCAGTAGATTGCATATAATACCCCTGTTAGCAAATCATGAATGCATGGATATTTATCGAAATGAATGCCCAGTGGGTCGCAAATGATAACACTTAGGTTAACATGAATGTGCCTTAGCTAGCAATCTTGTTGCCCAATAGGTTGCACAATGCACCTTAGATAACAAACCATGACTTTGTATGTCAAATTGAATGCCCAGTAGGCCATATTAATATGCCTCAGCCGATAAATCATGACAATGTATATTTGTCAAGTATGACAAAGTATATTTGTTAGGTTAAGTGCCCTTTAGGTCACGCCTCAGCTGATAAACCATGACAATGTATATTTGTTAGGTTGAATGTCCAGTAAGTTGCATTAATAGGCCTCAGTCTGCAAGCCATGACAATGTACATTTGTCAAGCATGACAATATATTTGTCAGGTTGAATGTCCAGTAGGTCGCACTAATGCACCTCAGCTTGCAAACCATAACAATATAAATTTGTCAAGCATGACAATGTATATTCATCAGGTTGAATGCCCAGGTAGGTCACATAGATGCATCTTAACTTATAGACCATGACAATATATATTTGTCAAGCATGACAATGTATATTCATCAGGTTGATTGCCCAAGTAGGTCGCATAGATGTACCTTAGCTTGCAAACAATAACAATGTATATTTGTTAAGTTGAATACCTAGGTAGGTCACACGGATTCACCTAAACTAGCACAAGTCAAGTGCTCAAATAGGTCACATGAGAGCTACGCCTTAACTAGCATGAGTCAAGTGGCTAGGTAGGTCTCATGAATGCTCTTTAGCTAGCATGAATCAAGTTCCCAGGTAGGTCACCTGGGAGCTGTGCCTCAGCTAGCACGAGTCGACTTGTCGATGGAGAATAGCTTGCTTCCTATATAACACTTTATTGAAAATTTATTTAGAAATAAACACAGATATAAAAATTTAAGGAAAAACATGGGTTTATTAATTTCTAAATAACATTATAGGATTAGAATATGGTTCTCATTGGGGGTGCCTGCTCTTGGTCAGGAGCCCGCTGGGTTTACTGGGGTCACTATTCCACAGGTCGCACCGCATAGTCTCTTAAACAACTTCTCTTGGTCAAATCCTCAATTGCATCTTTGAGTTCCCAACAATCTAAAGTATTGTGCTCGATTTCATTATGGTATGCACAAAACTTGTCTTTGTTTCTCAACTTGTTGGGAACTCGTATGGGATTGGGCTTCCCAAAGTCCTCCCTGTCCTTCTCTATTGCAAATATCCTATCCTAAGTGTCTGATAGGATGTTGTTGCTATCGTGGTGACCTTGATGCCAAGATCGCTCATTCCTAGCCTTTTTTGTGACTTAACTATTAGAGCCATCCTTTTGACTCCCTTTGCTATTCCTGCCATTTCTTCTCTTTTTACTTTGGTTGGAGCCATCGGCCTTATCATTCTAATTGGACTTCTTTAGACTGAAGGTCTTCTCCCACCTGATTTCCCTGGTAACTCACTTGTAGAATTCACCCAGGTCCCTCACTAAAGACTTGTATATACTCTCGTAGTTTCCTATCCTTGTAAAGTCATGCCGAGATCACTGTTAGGATACTTTCATCCGAGGGATTCTCTACATTGCTAACTTCACACCTGAACCAGGTGATGTAGTCTTTCAACGATTCATTTTTCTATTGAACGACTATCGCAAGGTGGTAGAATGGTGTGAGCTACCTTCTCAGCGCCTTATATTAGTTGATGAATCTCTTTTGGCATTCTTCCCAACTATGAATGCAACGAGCTAGGAGACTTCTGAGTCATGTCTGAGGTATGTCTCCAAGGGTGGCTAGGAAAACGCAACATTTGACCAGTGGATTGGTCGTTTGAAGATTCATCTAGACATTGAAAGCGTCTAGGTGGTTATATGGGTCACTGCCCCCATTGTACTGTGGGATGTTGGGGATCTTAAACCTATAAGGAAAAGGCTCTATCTCAATCTTTATAGTCAATGGTGTCCTCTCCTCATAACGGTCTTTATAGTCCTAAGCCAGAGGGCATTTTTCTAACTGCTATACTCTCTGAAGCAACTCTTCAACCATCGGGTCTTGCTCCTCAGATCTATGGTTGGAGGATCGATGGCTTCTTGCACCTCCCTAGTCATGGGAATGGTGATCTGAGGCTCTATGTCATCTACTATGCTCATGACCTGAAGAATAATGATCTGATCTATGTCCCTGGTTGGTCCTATTAGAGCTTCCTTCTCAACGTGAGCCCTCACATCACTGATTATCTCCATCATCATCCTTGCAAGCTTAATGGACCTCTGACCTTAGCCATGAATTGGAAGAGCAAATTGAACCAACCCACTGATGTTTTTCTGTAATTGGTCTCTGCTATTGAGCTCCTTCTTGTGGCTATTGGAGTTCTCCTCTGGGCGTAGTGACCTCAACTTGTCTTCGGGTGTCCTGAACCTTTGCCAGAGCCAGCACCCTAACCACATCAGCTAACTCCCTCACCGTGTTTTCAAGTACTTCCTAACACTAGTGCCACACTTGCACTCCATCCGTCCCAAGAACAAAAGCAGCAAGCTGGCGAGGGGTTAATGGAGTCATGCCAACAGCAGCACCTATAGTGGGGATGGCAGAGGTGCCTGCTGCAGGAAGGACCGGGCGTCCAACTGGTAGCATATCCCATTGCTATTCCACGTGACCCTCATGCTGGTCAACAACAACATTTGTACTCTTGGTGGTTGTTCCTCTAGCTATTGTAGTTACAATATACCAAAGAGAATGTAGTTTAAGGCCCTTCTTCTAGCACTAAAATGTTGATGTCTGAAATTGATCAACCTAAGTCCAGCATCCTAAATTGCAAGTTGTGGAAGCAAATTTGCAAGGAAGAGAGAGAAAGAGAGAAAGAACAAGGGACACCAAGGGCTTTTTAACGTGATTTAATCTAATACAAGGCTTACATCCATGGTTATATTATTTTTTAGTCTTTTTGCTGAATTTTTAGTATTCTATTTGTATTGTCTCTTCTCCTTTTTTACAATGATTTCAACCCTCTTTTTATAGTAGCCGATGTGTTACAATGTATTCCATAATGGAAATGAATTATAAATCGGTTACATAATGGTCAATAACGGATTTCTATTAAATAGGCAATTGAACGGTCTTCTCTGAATTGATGACTGGGAGGGCATGCTTCAAGCTGCGGGCTAGACCTGGTCTTTAACGACTTGAGGTTGCTACTTTGATCCTTGTTGGCCGGCAACCTGAGTTCGCATTTGACAACCTGATACCTTACTTCTGTGACCTCAATCCTAATTGAGCTGGGCCTTTATCAGCTAGGTTTACCCATTGAACTTTTACCAATCTATTTATGTGGTTTCGAAAATAGTCACAACATTAGTCTTTACAGTTAAAATTTAATTCAAATAGATAATGGAGATTTATTTTAACATTCATTCATCAATTATAACAAAAGAATAAGATTATGTTTATCAATCGTCACAATCAGCATAATTCACTTAAGGAATGACAAATCTGAAATGCTAATTGTTTATTATATTCTGGTGAGTCAAAATTTTTGACATTACGATAGAATTAACATTGAAATCAACAAACAATTTTCTTAGTTATAAAAAACTTTAATGCAAAATCTTTTGCCTCAGAAAGTTTTAATGACGCCCTTTTACACGTGATTTGGATCCTAATTCTCATCATATTCTAATAAAGGAAACCGATGGAAAAACTGATTAGTATATTAATGAACTAGAAAGATTGAAATTCCTATACCGAAACCACTCTTTTTGGCTCTATGGAGAGCCAATCCCTGTTAGAATTTTTTTTTTTTAATAATTTCTGACCATAGGACTCTATTTTTTTCAAATATAATACCATAATCTCACTAGTTCGAATTGTGACATACTATTATTAAAAAAATATATGATTTAAATTAACTTTACTTAATTATTTTTTCGTCTAATCCAATTCTATAATCAACAACTATTTTAAGAAAATGAAAGAAAGTAACCGTAATCTCACTGGTTCAAATTGTCACTTGTTATCGTACTAAATTTAATTTAAATTAATTTTATTTATTGAATATTTTTATCGAATCAAATTCTATAATCATAAATTATTTACAAAAAAAGAAAAGGACATAAGCATAATCTCACTAGTTTAAATTGTCACTCACTATCCTTTTCAAATTTGATTTAAATTAATAATCTTTTTGGTTCAAATCACTTACTATCTTTACAAAATAAGGTTTAGGTTAGTTTTATTTATTTATTTATTTATCTACTCTAATGAAACTAAATCCAAGTTAGAGTCAAACATGATCCTAAAATTCCTATTCATAAAAGAATCCAGGGAATAAACCCCATATAATGAAGCACATCTTTAAATCCAACAACATCATAACACTCCTCCTTATCTGATGGAAGAAAGTTTCATACATCCAAAATTCTCCTTAGGGATTCCAATCTTCTCTCTCTTTCTCTAGCTATTAGTTTTTTTTTTTTTTCCCTTTAGCTATAATGGAATCTAGCAATAGAAATCCACCACCATGCACAAATGGATGTGGTTGTTTTTATGGTTCTATCACGAACAGTTACAACCTCTGCTCAAATTGCTATGATGATTATCTCAAGAAGAATCTTATCAACAAATTCGCCGAATACTTGAAAATCAAAGAAATTACTAATAGTAGTACTGCCTCATATATTCCTGATTTCGTTCCAGAATCTTCTTTTTGTATATTTTCTTTTGTGAGAAGACCTACTTCTACCACTACGTGCATGAAAAGTAATGACAAATGTAAATGTTGTAATAAAAAAGCTGGACTGATAGGATTCAACTGTCATTGTGGGGACGTGTTTTGGTTGGACTGATACGAGAAGACCTAGTTCATGTTTAACGGTTGATAAAGTTGTTATGCCATTTGTCTTCGAGTGCTTTGCTAAGAGTTGATTCATCTTTGGTATACTTGATAGTCAAACTTATGATCACGATCAATTGACTTAGAGTTCTTAATTTTTCGTATGTGGCTTCGGCCTTTGAAGTATTGTGGGTCTGGATTGTATGGCACCATGGTTTAGTGCCTAGGTTCGTAGTCATTCAACCCGCATATGAGGTCGAACGACTGTGGTCCACTTATTCGTTGAGCTGTATCAAAAATGGAAGTAAGAAAGGGATTGGAATGGAATTAAAAGGTTATTCCATAATTATGTTTAATATGATCAAGAATGGAATAGACATTCTATTCACTTTGCAAGTTTGGCATAACAAAATATTAAAGGAATCAAATGAAAAAAGTAATTAATTATAATAACCTTATAACAAAAAATAATAAAATATTTATCTAAAAATAGTTATAAAAAAAAAGTGCACAACTTTAATAATCTCTAATATTTGTTAACAGTATGACATTGATTTGTTCTTCAAGTATACTAGTCTCTTTTTTTTTTTGTAATTTTGACTCTCCTTATATATTAATAAATTCTAATTTATTAATTTTTATTTTATATTAAATAATTTTATATAATAAATAATATTTATTTTATAAATAATATAGAAGTATCTTATTTTAAATTCTATTTTATTAAAAAATATAATATTAATTCTATTTTATTAAAAATAAATATAAATATTTTTTAGTAAAAATATTAAAAATATGACATTATTTTCTTATTTATTAAAATAAGCATAATTTTACAATATATGAAAAATATAAAGAATTATGATGTGAAAAAGTCAATCTATAAACAATAAAATGAGCCCATTGCAATAGAATGAGAATTCATCGTTATGAACTACAAATAATGAAATTTTCAACACAAAATCACTGTATTGTTCCCTACCCAGCAAGCAATCCGATCAAAATTTTTTTTCTCAGTAGTTTCTGAGGATGGAAATCTTTTTTTTTTTTCAATTATAATCCTATAATCACATATTGTTTTAAAAAAGAAAAGAAAGTAATCATGATCTCAATAGTTCAAATTGTTACTTACTATTTTTAAGAAATATCATTTAAATTAATTTTATTTATTTATTTTATAATCAGAAACTGTTTTAAAAAAAAATAAACCTAATCTTACTAGTTTAAATTGTCACTCATTATCCTTAAGAAATTTGATTTAAATAAATATTCTCACTAGTTCAAATTGCCACTCACTATCCATACAAAATATTATTTAAATTAATTTTATTAATTTATTACCCTTATCTTATCTTATCTAATCTAATTTAATCAAATCAAATCCAAGTTAGAGTGAAACATAGTCCTAAAAATCCTATTCACAAAGGATAGCTAGGGAATAAAGCATATATAAAGGCCTCAACAGACCTTTAAATTCCAATTATCCAACAACAATAACATCATAGGGTGTTCTTTGATCTCGTGTCAAAAGGCTCTCGTACTCTCAACATTCTCCCAAAGTTTCTCTCTCTTTCTGTGGCCAACACTTTTTCTCCTTTCAAGGTAGCTGCAATGGAATCAACCAATAGAAATCCCCCACCATGTGCAAATGGATGCGGCTGTTTTTATGGTTTTGTCACAAACAATTGTAACCTCTGCTCAAAGTGTTATGATGATTATCTCAAGAAAAATCTTATCAACAAATTTGTTAAAAACTTGAAGATCAAAGAAATTATTA
The DNA here is from genome assembly GCA_026873985.1 of Saraca asoca. Taxonomy (NCBI): domain Eukaryota; kingdom Viridiplantae; phylum Streptophyta; class Magnoliopsida; order Fabales; family Fabaceae; genus Saraca; species Saraca asoca. Next base: position 13,187 of record JANHAO010016939.1, read on the forward strand.
AAAGTAGTACTGCTCCACAAATTCCTGATTTCGTTCCAGAATCTTCTTTTTGCGTATTTTCTTTTATGAGAAAACCTGCTTCTGCTTCTGTAATGAAAAACAATGACAAATGCAAAAGTTGTAACGAAAAGCTTGGAGTGATAGGATTTAATGTTAGAATAATTTTGTGGACTAACATAAATCATGTTTTCATAATTAAAATACAAATTTAATATTTAAATCAATTATAAGTGTTTTGTATAAATAGCCTAATTATATAATCAATTTTGTTTAATGGGTTGCACCTATGTTAAGTGGACTGAGTTTACTAGGCCATTATGTTAGGTTAACTGTTGATAGGTAGGTTAACCCAATAACCCATTATGATTACACATGAAAAATCTCTGGTCTCTGCTATAATATGTGTGTTACTGCCCTATTGAGTAATACGACGACTGTTATTGTTTCTTATCATATTATAGCCATGAGAGCAGTTTACCTCCATACAGAGCAGATGCTTCTAAGATCAAAGCAAGGATTCATCATATTTACCAGGTAATTCTAAACCTTAAACTATTCTTATATACTATAGGTTCGCCTACAGATCTGGCTTTTAATGTGTTGTAGAATTTCTTCTTGAGATTATGAAATTTCTTTCAAGTGGTATCAGTGCTGATTGTAGGTTGATTTATGCCTGTAACTGTTGAATTTCAATTTTTTATTCTATTTTCGTACATGCTATTTTCGGCTATAGAATAAATATATATTAAAAATTATGTTTTATTTATGAATATGTGTTATAATTACATGCTTAATGTATGGGTAGGTTAGATATAACATGGAATCACATGATTAATCGGTAATTTTGATGGATTTGTGTGAAAAATCAAATTGATTTTCAAAATCATTTTTGGAACCCTAGTATCAAAATCTTTTGATTTCCTTATGTTATCATGTTTAATTGATACAATTGATTGAGGGCTTTTGTAGATCATAGTCTTATGAATCCAAT
>JANHAO010016940.1:0-14175 GCA_026873985.1 Saraca asoca
ACAGAAAATGGTGTGGTCTCCTCACGATGCGTCCGATCGTTCTGAGGCTGAGGGCACTTCTCAAGCAACTGCAGCCTCCGGAGAATCTCGTCCATCACCAAGTGTTGATTTCCACGCTGGGGGATGGAACTTTCGGCATATTGTGAGCCCCCTGATTGCTGACTGTCGCGGTCATTGCGAGTTTCTCTTCGAGCTTCTTCTTGAAGCTGCTGGAGCCGTGCCATGACCTCCTCTTGTCTTTGGGCACTTTGTACTTGTGCCTGGGCAAGTGCTTTAACAGTTTCAGTTAGTTCTTTGATTGCGTTTTCCAAGGCCAATCGAGATTGGTCAGGTGTGTGTTCCTCCTGTATCTCAGGTATGGTAGTGTTATGAGATGCTGGAGTTGTAGAACTTCGAGTTGCTCTTCCTCGAGCTATTGTTGAACAGCAGCGGAGGTTTCAAAAAGTGGATGATCCCTACAGATGGCGCCAAAAGATGTTGACGTTGAAATATGGTTCGTAAATGGGAACCAAACTCCTGCCAAGGGAATGAAGGGTTCAGGAATCAATGTCACTCTTGAAGTGCTGTAGAGGATGGTCAAGAGGAAGAGGGAGAAGGAATGACAATGTTTTTCATGTGGTTCGGCCAAATCTGGACGGTACCGGACCCTACATCCACGGCGGAGATTTTATTGATTATGTGTAGAAACTGTTGTTTATAAGATTGGCCTCTTCCCCTCTTCTGCTAACAAGATAATCCTATTTATAGAAGAAGAAGAGCACACAAGCATTTAATGCTAGCTACAATTGTGTTACATCAAATAAACGGAAAGAGACATTAAGAAGTCTGCATCCGGTAAATGGGCTGTGAAGCAGGCCTTCTTTAGGCCGACAAGCAGGCTTCGTAGCTGCCATTTTATCAGATGAAGTGCTCTGCTGTCTCAAGCGAGAGCTTCTCGGGGAAGCCATTTTAGGCTTGCCGTAGCAAGGGGCGAACGCGAGGGGAGCGGTCGCTGATCCGAAACCCGGGCCTATTATCGCTGAGTCGTGCTGTCGCTGAGGCGCAATCTTTCAGACTATGGTTGAGCGAGGTGGTCGGGACGGGGTTTGGCTCCTGTCGCGTTTGCTACTGTTTGTCTAAGCTCCTGAAGGCTCTTTGCTGAGACACGAGGGCTGGTTCTCGGGTCCTCGGGGACTCGAGGATTTGTTCGTACGAGGCTTGTTTTTAGTGTATAACAATATTCTTAATAAAGTGCCTTCCAAATCTATCCTTACTACTCTTTATGAACTTTGGACTATTAGAAAGCCTATTCTGAGTAATCTCAAGCCTTAGGTTGTGCGGCTTATGTCCATACTCAAAATCATAAGTTTGGTAAACTTGGGCTATGTGGGAGGAAATGTGTTTTTCTTAGCTATTCTGAACACTTTAGTGGGTATGTGTTCATTGATATAGAGCAAAAGGGTAAAAAGGTTAAATTCGAGTCATCTTGGAGAATGAGTTTCCGTCTATAGGGACTATTGGTAAGTTACAAACCCTATATGAACTTACTGATTTTGGACTGTTGTTCAGAGTGGGAGCTTAGTGCAATCACCAATGGCCGATTAAGGTGGTGAACCTGATCCTGATCAACCTAACCTATGGAGGATATGGTTGCTCAGCATGATAATAATGTCGACCGTAGGCCACTTCAACCCATTAAGGTTTCCGAACCTTAACAAGAGCATTTTAATTCTAATGGTAAAGAATGCTAGTGATCAAACCTCTACTAAGCCTCCTCCTCTTTGTTGTTCCACTCGACAATTCAAACCACCTAAGTGGTGGATTTTGGATCAAAGTGAGGCTCACTTGGCCACATCTCTGAAAAATGAGCCACACAATTATAAGGAAGCTTTTAATCGTCCAGATAGTGAGAATTATTTAATTGCAATGAGTGATGAATTGGATTCAATGTATACTAACCAAGTATAAGAATTAGTGGATCTTCCTCAAGATTGAAAGGCAATTGGGAACAAATCAATTCTCAAAATAAAGAGGAATGAAACTCACTTTGTGGGTAAATCATTTATGTGGGAAGTTATATCATAGCACATGTGCATATCACGTGTGTATAAATAACTAGATAGAGAATAACTTGAAGTGATCCCTGTCTTCTAGTGTGTGAGTTTACTCTGTGATCAGATGTGCTTTGGTCACCTTTATACTCTTAATGATTACTATTTATGATTTGATAACTTAAAATTAGAGTATTTACTTTGACAGAGGACCAAGATGGCTATAACAATTTAGCTTGAGGGAATCTGATACGGTAGATGCATGGTTTCAGGTTATTAAATAATGATATAAAAAGAAAAATCTAGTGATACATAGATACAAAGATGTTGTTATTTGTACTTGATAAGGCATCATTTTACTTTGTGTAATAAGATCATGTGCTATATGATTTTGAAGGAAGAATTAACTTGCTATTTGGTATATTTCATAAGTTAAAGATGTGTTCCTACTCAACAAAGGGATTGAAAATAGCCAAATTAATATATATCAACCAGATTTTTGGGTATTGTAGGCATGGTTAATGTTCATAGGATTATTGGCTTGATAACTTGAGGGTTATAATGATAACTTGTGGGTTATCTTGTGATTTTGTCTACATGTGACATGTAATTAGATCTAGGTTGAGGAAAAATTCCCCATCTATACTTAACAATTGCATGAGTTTAGTCTTGTTATTTTTTTATTTGGATTGTTTTATTTGATTGAAGTGGTCACAAGTTGCATCTAGTATGAGTGAGAGCTATTGGAATATTTAAGCTAGTGAGTACAAATTTTCAAATATGCACACAAGATTATATTTGATGGATTTAGTTATTGATAAAGCTATTAGGTATTGGCACTTAAGTTGTATGCTCTTTGTAAACCTTGTGATCAATATTGGTTCACTCTAATTGTCTATCCTTATCAATATTGGTAAAATCTATCCTTGTAAATCTTTCCAATCACAAAATCCTTCTCACTTGGTTTTATCTCTACAAAAAAGTCTTATTTTCTCTTGTCTTGGTGTGATAGAGAATGCTTCTGTGGGAGAACTTCTTATTTCTTATGACTATTTAATTTTTTTTTGGTTAAACTTTTGTGTCAAATTTATATGATTGTTTAGTAGTTATTCTTGTGACAATTTTGGTTTTACTCGAGTAAAAGATAATGTATGTGCATAATATATTTTTTTTTTTTTTATTGTTGAGAAGATTCAAATTGTCAATCTTCCCTTTTATACAATGAAGTCACTTTTTTATACTGTTTGTATTTATAAAATTGATTGAATTTTTGAAGAGACTTCAATGAATGATATGATATAAGAAAAAAATGTATTATGTAGAATTTTATTAAGATAAAGACAATTCTCAAATTAGAAGAATGGATGTTGGATTTATTTAAGACGTTCAATTATAATTTATAAATTTAAGATGGCTAAAAAGATAATATAGTTACTTTTAAAATATTTTACTGTCTGTTTTAAATTTTGATAAATAATATATTTATTTATTATTCAAATATTATATTTTGGTTAATATTTTTATGTAATGATGTGTTATGATTATAGCTTGCTTTCTTTTATTTTTTATACTATTTAAAGTTATAAGAGAAATTTATCAAACAAAATTTATAAAAAAAAATTAGTCTATAACTAATTTTAAATCACATTAGATTTGATTTTAAACTAATTTAAAATCATCTGATTTAATAAAATTAGTTTTATGTTCTATTATTTAGAATCACTTCTTGATCGTGGCAAACATCCCCGTATGTGATAATAGAAGATAGATTTTTAAGTTTATTATAAACTCAAAAATCTATTTGTCATGAATTATTCAAAATAATTAATTAATTTATTATTTATTTAATACTATTTTTATAAGCTAATTATCTCGTCATAGATTCTCATTATTATTAATGGAATTGTCGTTTATGATGTTAAGATCATCCCGTGTTATCAGAAGGTTCAATTATCTCAGATAATACTAACATATACTTGGCTTTAATGCCCATCAATAGGAAATAGTGTTTTCGTTGGACAGAAAAAGTATGTGTTATAGCATAAAAGGTCTTTGACGTTGAGTGGTTGAAAATTTCCTAACTGTGTTCGAAGAAGAATAAAAAAAAAATTATATAGAGAAGGGAGAGGAGGAATGAGGAAGGTAAAGTGAGAATTAACCCCTTGTTTGGAAGGTGAGAAAAAAATTAGAGGAAAGAAAATAAGAAGAAAGAAAATGGGAGGAAAGAAAATATGAAGTAAAGAATTTGTAGTTTTGTTGTTTGATTGAGTAGAAAATAAGAGGAAAGAAAATAAAAAGAAAACAATTTGATTCACGAATCGATTCATACATTCATACATGAATCGATTGTTGAAGAACTATTTTAGAAAATTGTTTTAATCGAAGGTCAGCAATTTTTGTGAATCGATTAGGTAATTGATTTATGACTTGTCCATGATAGTATCAATCGATTCACATATCGATTCAGTCATGAAGTCCTTGATGACACTCATTATGAATCGATTCATAAGGTGGTAATCATTTCTAAATCGATTCTTGAAGACCAATTTTAAACAATTGTATAAGAAAGAAACAAAAATTGCAGCAACATAGAGACATATAGCCATCTTATATATCAAAAGTGGAGAGATTACAAAAAGCCATCTTATATATCAAGAGTATGTGATAACATCTACATTGCAATCCAAGAACCTAAAAAAAAAAAAATCAAAATCAAAACTATTGAAACAAAGAAATCAAACCCAGTATCTTGTTTCTCAAATAAGATATAATGTCTCAAAGACAACCAGCTTCTGACATTAGTTAATACAATATCTCAAACCAAAAGGAGCGTGGAACTCTAAAGAACTCATGATTTACCTTCTCATTCCAATATAAAAATCGATAACACTTCATTCAAATTTCTGGCATTATGTTCAATGCATCCAATTCAACCCACACATCTTCCTTACTAAAAAAAGAGGTATGCTTTGCTTAGGAATTATGAGGCCCTTCTGTGCAATTTCAACTTGTCTTTCTACAATAGTTGCTTGTCTTTCAAGAACTGCAATGGATCTATCATAAGAATTGTTTGCCTCTTTTAGCACATTAGTTAAATCCTTAATTCCCATGGTCATTTTCTCAATGTGAGTCTCAAGCATATAGCCATATGCACTTTATGCTTGGAACCTTTGAAGGAAGTAGTTCCATGACTATAATTAGAGTTACCACTGGATAGACTGAAAGAATCCATGTTTCCAGCTAAAGGAGTATCAATTCCCATGTTTGAATTAGGTTCTGACATGTCAATACCTTCAGTGAAGTCATTAAGGTTGATGCCTTCCCTCTCCCATTGATTAAGCATGTGAGTAGCATTTTGAGCATGTTTACTAATTACTCTATCTGTCACATATAGATGATAGAGTTTGCAGCTTCAGGCTTGGCCTACATAATATATGACATTAGATAGATTTAAATGGCCATTCATCTCAAATGTCTAGTCTAGTGTAGCCTAAGTTACACATGTAGGTAGTTGACTGAGACATGTCTATAAATCTTCTAAGATGTTGCTATGAAAAATAAACCATTTTTAGCTAAAACACATAGATGTATTCAAACTTTGATAAGTAGCTTAGCATAGTTACTATTTACACTATCCACAATTCAGATATTGCTTAGCATATAGGCTACTGTCATTTGTTTTCTTTAACTATAAGCATAAATTACCTCACATATCTTCTTCCAAACATGTGGCTTTGCATCAAATAGTTATGTGACCAAATCCCAAGTAATTCCACTCCAAGCATTAAAAAAATCATAACACTTCCCAAAATGATCTTTTAATGTCTTCAACTGATTCTTTATGTTTTCTTTTCTAATACTTAGGCCAAATGTAACTCATAGAGTGATGATTATATTGTTGTAGCCTATTGTGAATAATTGCCTGTCACTGAAATTTCCCTTTGCACATTGCTCTAGCATGGAATCAACTAAGCAAGTGTCCATTTCTTTGTTCCATCTTAAAGTTTCCTTTGTTGATGTTCCAGCTTCAGTTGTTGCCCTTTCTTTATTTTTAGCATCTTCTATTCTACATAGCAACAAGCATTAATTCTTTAAAGTAACAAGGTCAAACATAAATTGTGATATCAATAGTTTTCTAAGAAGAACACATTAAACAATCATTCAATTAAGAAATGTTTCATATCAGAAAAGTCACACAAAGTCATACAATGCATAAGATTACAACCAATGCAATATTTGTGCTCATGAGTTTTATTCATAATCAACCCACATATGGGCTACTATATTGTCTCTTAACAGTACACTTGCCCTATAATGCTTATCTTGATTTTGTATGACATAGTCATCCATAGCAGGTGTTAAAAATTGTAGTAATTCCCTATCAATTATATCAATTAAGCTCTCATCAGGATCCTCCCTCATTAGAAAATTATGAAGTATACAACAAGTTATGACAATCTCAATCATAGTTTAGAAGGAATAATGTGGTTCAATTCCATCAACTATTATTGGAAATCTCTTCTTCAAAACTCCGAATGTCCTTTCAATAACATTATGCAATGAAGCATAGTGAAGGTTCAATAATTTTCTTGCATTTTGTGGTGCATGATTGGAATACTCCTTTAGATGATAGTGTACACCTCTGTATGGTATGAGTAAACCACTTTTCAACTGAAAGACAGCATCTCCAAGATAGAATTTTCCTGCATGTATGCACAAAATTTTCCTATGAACATGTGAAAAAAACTATGAAGAATACATGCAAGTTTCAAAATTTACCTTGGATAAGTTTTAACTTATCTTCCCTACTCAATGCATTATTTAACACCATTGAATCGGGTGCAATTCCTTCCCAACCAACAAGGACATATGTGAAATTCATACCAAAGTCACAAGCTGCTAAGACATTTTGAGTGGGCCAATGTTTTCTTCCCCTGAATCAAGCAGCTAATTCTCTTGGTACCTTCACACAAATATGTGTTCCATTCACAGCTCTAATGCAATCCTAGGCCAACAAACTTAGATTTCAATATCTACATAACATTATCTTCCAACTATATTTGAATAAGGAGCTCACCGAAAAGTAAGGGTAGTATCTGCTAATGTGAAGTATTTGTGATGGGATGTGGGATCCGGAAGGTTGCACTTGAAACTCCTTTTGAAGTAAAATAATAGCTCACATGACACTATGAAAATGCTAGCTAATTGTCTCTACAAAATGATGGAAGAAAAAAGACATAGTTCTATATTTGACATTCTGTGCTAAGATATGGAGAAATGTCCCTACTTGCTCCTCAACTATAGCCTTAATAGAATCTTTTACTCTAACAGAATCCTTAACAAAAATCTCCCTATTTGTTTTACATGATATTCATCATCATGCATATTGTCTAGACTCTTGTCCATAGAGAACCCATTGCTACCTTGATTGTCCATCTAATAAACATGCAATCATGCAATAAAAGCATAAAATTTGTGCACTACGAAATCAACCTATAGGCCAAAGGATTACATTGTGTGAATTGATTCATAAATCGATTCATAAAAGAAATAGTCATGAAAATATACATGAATCGATTCACCCAAAACTATTTTCAAAAATTGATTTAACTAAAGGTTAGAAACTTTTGTAAATCAATTCACGAGTCGATTCATGATATATCCACATCATAGTTTGAACCAATTCATGAATTGATTTAGTCATGAAGTTCTTATGATACACATAGACGAATCGATTCATGAATCGATTTAAATTCGGAAAGTCATACAATTTTCTATGCAACTTTTTCAAGCTCAGCAAAGCTACCCTAGCAATATCTAGAAGAGACAGAAAGCATCAACGCAGAAAGATCTACTACTAGTAAAAAACTTTAGAGCCCAGATATAGTATAGCTCAAACCTTAGAATTTGAAGGAAAATAAACAAATTTTAAACCCAGATCTAAGTATAGTTCAAACCCAGACATAGTATAGCGCAAACCTTAGAATTTGAAGGTAAACAAACAAATTTTAAACCCAGATCTAGCATTCGTTTGGCTAGGAATGCAATAAATCACAGACCAAGCGAAGAATAACAATGAGAGGAGAAGAGAAGAACTCACCTTACCATAGAACCATGCACTAGATAGCTTTTGCAAAGGCTAGGAATGTTGAAACTAGATTTTACGCAAATGCAACAAGACATCCAACAAGCGCTAGAAAGAAAAGAGCCATGGCAGAGAAGATAGAAGCTCATCCATATGGTTTTAACAACATGAACAATAATTTCTCCCCTTTTTCTGTCCAAAATCGACGAGAAAATAATCTGCTGGGTCCCATTTGAATTTTTCTTCTCATTTTTTTTCTCAGCAATATCTTTCCTAAGCCAAACAAGGGTGAACAGTACCTATTTTTTCTTTCCTCTCAAATTCTTCTCAAACAATGAGAGGGTAAGGGATAGAAAACAAATGTTTATGTTGACCCAAGAGGCTTAAAAACAGACACCAACGAACAACTTATTTTGTAAAATTACTTCTTTATCCATCCATGACAACTATTGAACCGCCATAGTCTAAGAGCGTTTCAAATGCATATTCTATTTAGTATACAAGCCGCTTAATAATATTACAAGCCTTTTTTATTACACCCAATTTTGGAAGGAAAACACCTAAATTTAAAGAAAAAATTACAGAAAAATCAGCAAAATTTTCATTATTTAAACTGTAAAAATTTTAAAGTCCAATTTAAAAAAAAAAACTCAATTTTCAAAAACACCAAATTCTCTTTTAAATAGTTCTCTCTAATCATAATTTTATTTTTTCTTTCTTTATATAAACAGGACTGCAAATGAATCACACTACTCATCAGTAGTTCAAGTTTGGCTCTTAAAAAGGTCTGTTTGTGTTCGAGTTGAATGAGTTAAATTTTAATGAGTCGAACTCGAATATCAAATTATAAAGTTTGTAACGTTCACGAACTTAAACGAGTGTAAACAAGTTCTATTTCTTTATCAAACTTTTAGGGAAAAGTTTGTTTTTTTTTATTTTCTAATTGCTTTTACATGCGAAGTTATCTATTAGTCCTGTATAGCATTTGTTTGAAATTCAGATTTTAAATAAATCATCTTATTGTCTTTTGAATTACTATCCATGATTATATAAGAGATTAAAGTATTTCATACATTATAATTTGACTATTTTTTTATGGATATTTATTATACTAGGATAAAGATTTATATATATATAATATTATTTATTTATATTAAAAAAATTATTATATTTTTTATTATTATTTATTGAAAATAACTATACTTCTTTGTTCTTGTCCCTCTGTTTAATTGATCAGTTTGTGCTTGATTTGAAGGAAATCCTGCCACAATTCTTTGATCAGGCTTTTCATATTTCATAAAAACCACGTAGAATATATCGTTTGTGCGTGCGCATGCGTTTGTGTAAATGACAAACCCTAATTGATTATCTTGGTGGCTTCATACGAATAATTTATAATTTCTTACTATTTCTGTTAAACAGGCTTTTCATATATCATAAAAACCACGTAGAATATGTCGTTTGTACGTGCGCATGCATATGTGTAAATTACAAACCCTAACTGATTATTTTGGTGGCTTCATACGAATAATGTCTAATTTCTTATTATTTCTGTTAATCAGGCTTTTCATATTTCATAAAAAGCATGTAGAATATGGTTTTTTGATAACCTCGGTGGATTCATAAGTCCCATATACAAACTGCCTATTATTCTGCTAATCCTACCGAAGACCAGTTGATTTGAGGCTTGTTACTGTTTTAATCTGAGAGAGAAGTATAAAAAACTTTTAAGAGATATTCAATTTCTTTCTTTGAGATTTAATAAAATTGTAATTTTTACATGTAAATATATATACTTCAAATTTTTTATAAAATCTCTCACAATGATGATCATTTGATATTTAACTTGTTTGTAATTTTTATTGACATTGCGAATCTCAAACCGTTTGTAAGATGTTATCACAACTCAAAAACTATTGGAGTAGATTTTAAACTTGTTCCGAATACTAAACGAGTTTTTTTTTTCCATATTTTAAAAAACAATGAGTGTTCAACTTTGTTCCAAATGCCTTCAGATAAATAAGAAGAGAATTAAGTTCAGATTGGATGAAACTAAGGTTGATCAGATAATCTCATGTGTCTGCTAAATGTATGCCCTAAAATTGTGATAAGACTACTAGCATTTTTTTTTTTCAATTGAGAATTTATAGTTCATGTACAGGTGATATGTACTTGTATTTGTACCACTAATACATAAAACACTATCATACCATCTATCTTATGTTGTTATACAAGTACAATGATATAATATGAATATAGGAAAACATAAAATATATGATAGTGTTTCATTCATTCTTGATATAAATGCAATTATAAAAATATATCCCTTTATTTATTCATAACTCTATTTACATTTGTATATATAATATAATGATATCTTTAATAATTTTGTTGGTGCAGCTCAACACCTTGGTATCTCGTATTATATTTGTTTTTCCAGTGGAAGTGGATGTCCTTCAAGTGCATTTCCCAAATTCAACTCCTTTTGAAACACACCCAGCCAATATGTGGACTTTTATGTTTGTGGTATTCATCTACTGCATTGCACTTGCTTACTATGTCAAATGTTGGCTCACAGGTTCTAAATGTTTCAAGAATATGTGTGATAAAGTTGGTTATATTTCTGGGCTTTTGGCTTCTACTGCATTTATATCAATTTTGGTTCCACCTTCTTTTGAACTATGTCTTTATCATTTGAATACTTATATCTTGCATGTTTATTGATGTTGCTCGTGACTGGATTATTTCGAATGTGGTTCGAAACGTTTTCAACTTTGCCAAGAATACAGTTTCATATGTTCATGACATTTGGAAGCTAATTATTGGAAGCGATGACAACGTTGGAGCAACCACTATAGATCATTGGCTCAAATGTTGGCATATGTTTCATCATGATATTGTTGTAATTTGTATTATACTTCATAAGACCACTGTGTGATGATAATGTAATTGTCCAACTGCTTGTATACTTATTAATTTATGTCTATAGAGAGAAGTTTTTTGTCGGGAGTAGTTATATAGTACAGTGAAGTAGTGATATATACTTATCTAAGGTATACCAGATATTATCACTGTACCAGTCCTACATATCAATATTTCTATGATCATCATTCACTATGATTGTACACATAATGTGTATTATCAATTATTCAAATCGTGCCTACTCAAATGACAAAGCCAATTTAATTCAAATTTTATCTCTTATATAATTGTGTATTAAATCATGGAGACATTTTGTACAATGATTACATGGTTTAATCAATAATTTAATCCAACCTCTTTAATATTAAATATGATAATTTACTTTAAAGTCCAGGATTTTAACGAAACTATATCATATAAAGATGGGATACTTTTTAGTCATGTGAAGACGGAAAGGGGACAAAAGCCTATCCATCCTAAATTCTAAAAATGAGAAATAGATCATAGTCTCTTCACTATCATGTCTTGTCCTAATTTTGAAAAGTAATATTTTATTTTCATTTGTTGTATTTAAATGTAAATGCCAATACTACAATTAAATTATATATTTATAAATGAATAAAAACAATAATTAGTTTCTTATTTATAGAAGTGTTAACTATTACATCCATCAAATTTCATAATTCATATTAATAATTCCTTGTTTTTTTTAATAATTATTTGTCTCTCTCTCTACTTATAATATTAAAATAGATAAAAAAATGTTAAAGTGGATTGTTAAGCTTTATTTTAGCGAAGCCTTTGTGTTTGTGGATTGATAATATTAAAGTGTCACTTAATGATTTTAATTTGTGATTTTAAATTGCTTTCATCTTTCAATTTTTTTTAACTGTGTCTTTGATTTGTCAACGTGAAATTTAATTCTCAACATTTTCTACCTATTTTAATGTTTCAAATGGATATGAAATTTGAGGAACATAATAGTTAGTCCCTATAAATGAGAAATTAATTGTTATGCTTACTCTTTATAAATTTGTTAGATTTTGTATACATCAAATTAATAGAAAGATATATTTGAGGCAAAAAAATCTTAATTCAATAGGAAGTAAAAAAAAATTAAAATGGTTAATGGTTACATGTGAATTAGAACTTTATTGCAGTTTGGAATTATTTAGTAATTATTTGTTAATTTGTAATACTTAAATTTAATATTTATATTTTTTTCTTATTCTTTTTTAATTTTCATGATTCTCGGAAAATTCTTGGTGAGAAGGGGGGAGGGGGAGGTTTGGTTATCCCATGAAGCTTGGGAACAAAATAAAATTTATCCTTGTTACCATCCTTATTGGATATTCAATCCATTTATGTCTACGGACAAGATTCTCGATGAAAGCAACTGTAGTTGGGTTTCATAGCAAAAAAGTTAGGAGCGAGTATGAAAACGGAAAATCGGAGAGAAACAATTTTATTTAATATCGAAGTAGGAAGAAAACAATGAGATTATTATTATTATTATTATTATTATTATTATTTTACACATCCAACGAGATTGTAGAACGCAGATGTAAATCGAATAAGTCAAAATAAATTTTGTTTAAAATAGATTAGGTGTACAATGTTTAATCTGAAGTAATGTAATCAAATTTTTTAAAATGGATTTTTAGATTTTTTTTTTCAAAAGAATTCATACACAGACCTCCAGAATTTTAAATGTTTTGATAAAAATTCATAACAATTTTTACTCTGGCCGTCCAAATATTATGTCCAGCTTCTTCCTTGACTTATAGTAATTATTCTTTAAAACTACTCTCAACAACCACGATACTATTAAATAAACATAAATATCATGATAAAAATTATAAATTAATCATTCAAATAGATATAATATAATATTATAATATAAACAAAAATTAAAAGAATGAATAATTATTAGAGTTCCATCATACACTTTCAAAAATGTGTAATTTTTTAAAAATATATTATTTATTATATATTGTATAATTTTATATATTAAAAAATATGAATTAAGTTTTATTTAATATGTTCTAATCTATTTTATAAAATAGATTAAAAAAATAGATGTAAATTTATTCTATTTTATAAATAAACTAAATTTGAATATATTCTATTTTATAAATAAATTAAATTTGAATATATAAGAATAGGTTAAATCTAGGGTGTATAAGTCAAGTGACCTATTTGCATCCTAGTGTGGAGGTCATGTATTATGGATAAGTGAATACGGATATAGAGATATGATATTTTTAACATATGGATACGATATTTTTAATGTATGAATACAGAAAAATATAAATATTAATATATGGATATAACTGTTATATAAAATATCAATACATGGATACAACTGTTATATAAAGTGTCATTATTTTATACATGGAGAACATGATGAAACTCACTTACTTTTATAAAAAAAAATATAAAAGCAGAGATGATGAATAGAACACGCAAAAGAATATACCCATAAAGAAGATCGAAAGACAGAAAACTCGAAGAAAATTTCATGCTTAGCCCATCATCTCTTTTGTCTTCCCACATTTGGAGAGAGAAAATAATATCAGTGGTACTTTATAAAAATTCACCTTATTATTTATTTCATCGCCACTTATTATAAAGGTCTACGTGCAATATGATCGTATAAATTTTCAGCCATTAATTTTTTAGAATATTCAAAATTAAATTTTGACAGAGTAGTCTAGGTTTTAATTCAATCAGATAAAGCCAGTGACACATCGTCACGTGTTGATATAAAGTACATATGAGAGGAAGCCAACTGTTGGTTGATTGGACGTGAGCTGCAACTTCAGCTATGGCTGTCTGGGTTCGTGTTTCCTCAGGCCTGACGGCTATCCATTCCCTTCGTCTCTTTCTTACATTGCTTCTGAAAAATTTGCTGTAAAATTTCCAAGCACCAATTCCAGATCTTCGCTTAAGCTTCAGCTTCGTTCAGCTAACAACAATAGTAGATTGTCCCGCCGTCTCTCCTAACGGAATAACGGCTGTAGCAACTGGGTACGTAATATTGACTTTCTGTTTGATTACTGAGAAAAATTGATCTCATAACACATAAGCAAGACATTTCTTTTTCCTTTTTCAGCTTTGTTTATTCCAGAAAGAATA
>JANHAO010016941.1:0-14225 GCA_026873985.1 Saraca asoca
TGAATGAGATAACTTCTCACCACGGACTTCATCTTACGTATGCAATACACGATGAATGCAATATAAGATGAATGTACAACCTTTAGATCCAAATACACAGAATGTATAGTCCAGGATGCAATAGAACTCAATCAAATTGGTCTAGGGCACCCATCCAGACTAACAGTACTAACCTTGCTCTTATTCGAATTAGATTCTTCCTAGTCCAACTGTTCCTAGATTGCAAGAAGTATTTTCTTGTCTTCTCCGAAGTACTTCTATTCTTACACTGTTCAGGTTATCTAATGTTGACAATTTTATACTAATGCCCCAAGCTTAATGGAGCCCTTAGGAGGAATAGGGAGGTGGTCATGGAAGAAATTGAGCAACTCATCTTATATGTGCTTATTATAACAAGTGAGGCTATATCAAAGAAAAATGCTATGATTTGCATGGTTGCCCTCCCTATGCTAATGTTGTGTAGATTGATGATACTCATCTTGAGCAGCGTACTGGACACTCACAAAATTTTATTCTTCTCATTAGAGCTCATTATGATGATTATATCATGTATCGAGCAAAACAGTGGTCATTTTGATCAATTGCATCTATAGTCTACTTTGGTAATCATATTTTTTATCTTACTTAGTTTTCTCCTCTTGGACCTTGGGTCCTTGATTCTGGTGCCTCTAATCATATCTCTGGTAATTCTCTTTTACTTTCTCATTTTACTCAATCAACATATTTACCTTCTGCCACTTTGGCTAATGGCTCTAAATAAATTGCTACAATTATAAGTAATGCAACACCATTACCCTCTATACCTTTGGACTCTATTTTATACATTCCTAATTGTTCCTTTAACCTTTTTTTTGTTAGTAAACTTACTTATACTTTGAATTATTTTATCAATTTTGACCATAACTCTATTCTTATCCTGGACCGTGGTACGAGACAGGTGATTTGTATAGGATGAGTCATAGGGACTTCACCATCTTTCCTTTCCTTTTATTGTGTGCACTGCTACTGAATCTTTAGCTCTTCTTTACAACTATTTGAGCTATTCTAGTTTGTCCAAGTTCCAGAAGGTGGTTCCAAATCTTTCCAATCTATCAAATTTCAATTGTAAGTCGTGTCAAGTAGATAAATAGTCTAGAACTTTGTTTCCTAAGTGTATTAATAATCGAACTACATCCTTGTTTGCTTTAGTTCATTCTGATGTTTGGGGTCCTAGTTAAGTCATGTCAATTTTTGGTTTTCAGTGCTTTGTAAATTGTGTTAATGATCATTCACATTGCACTTGGTTATATTTAATGAAAAGTCATTCATAATTGCTTTCCATTTTTTAATCTTTTTGTGCTAAAGTTAAAATATAGTTCAATACCATTATTCAAATCCTTCAAAGTGACCATGCTCCTAAGAATTTTTCCATAGCATTTAATCAATTTATGTCTTCTAATGAAATTTTATATTAGTCATCTTGTGCATATACACCTCAAGAAAATGGGGTCGCTAAACGTAAAAATAAGCATTTAATTGAAACTGCTAGAACCTTTTGTTGCATCATAATGTCCTTTTTCATTTTTAGGATGATGTTATAATTATTGCATGTTATCTCATCAACATAATGCCCTTTTGTGTTCTTCAACATAAAATTCCTTATTTCATATTATTTCCTTATCAGTAATTGTATGACCTTTCTCTTGGTGTTTTGGGTTATGTTTGCTTTGTTTATAACATGACTCCTAAACAAGATAAATTATCAGCTATGTCCATCAAGTATATCTTTCTTGGTTACTCTAACATTCAAAAAGGTTACCAATGTTACTCCTTAAACACTCAATGGTACTATATATCAGCTTATGTCACCTTTTTTAAGTCATCTCCATTTTATTCTTCATTTACCTTTACACAATATCATTCATTAAAAGAAATCCTCCCAATTCCTATATTCCTCCTTCTCTTCATCTTGGTATTATTACCAAGTCTACTTCATCCTCTATGTCGTTGCAAGTATATCATCGGCAATCTCATACTCACATTGATACTTAGGTATCTTCAATCTCTCTTAAAGACTAATTTTCCATTGCCATTAGAAAAGATACTCATTTTACTTGTAATCCTTATCCCATTTATAATTTCCTCAATTATCATTGTTTATCTTCACCTATTGTGTTTTTATCTCTTCCTTGTCTGTTATTTCTTTCCTAAGACTACTAGAGAGACACTTTCAGATCCAGGGTGGTGTCAAGCTATGGTGGATGAAATGACTGCTCTACATGTTAATAATACTTGGGATTTAGTTCCTTTACTTCTAGGTAAGATGCTTATTGATTGTTGCTGGATTCACATTATGAAAGTAGGTCCTAATAGTGAGGTTGATCAGCTTAAGGCACAGTTAGTTGCTAAGGGTTATACACAAGTTTATAGACAAGACTATTGTGATACTTTTTCTTTTATTACAAAGATATCCTCTGTTCATTTGTTTATTTCTATGGTTGCCATAGGTTCTTGGCCCTTGTACCAGTTGGACATTAAAATGCATTTCTTCATGGTGAACTTCAAGATGAAATTTATATGAAACAACCACCTGATTTTGTTGTTCATGGGGAGTCTAATTCTAATCTAGTTTGTAAACTTCATCACTCTCTCTATAGTTTAAAATAGTCCCTTCATGCTTAGCTTGGATGTTTCAGTGTTGTTACTCAAGAAATTGGCATGGTTAGATATGAATCTAATCACATTATTTTCTATAGGCATAATTCACAGGGACAATGTATTTATCTAGTTGTTTATGCTGATAACATTGTTATAGCTGGGAATGATCAAAATAATATTGATCAATTGATGAAACATTTATTTAATGACTTTCAGACCAAAGACTTGGGTTTGCTCAAATATTTTCTTGGTATCGAGGTTGCACAGTCCAATTTTAATATTGCTTTTTCTTAACAAAAGTATGCTTTAAATATTCTTGAAGAAGCTAGTATGTTGGATTGCAAACTAATAGACTATTCTATGGATCCTAATATCAAACTTCTTGTAAGACAAGGGGAGCCTCTCGCTGATCCTAGAAGATATCAAAGACTAGTGGATAAGTTGAATAATCTTACTATTACTTAGCTAAACATTTCCTTTGTTATCTCTATTATTATCTAGTTTCTTCAGTCTCCATGTGATAATGATTAGGATGCAATTATTCAAATTCTAAGGTATATTAAGGGATTACCTGGTCAAGAATTGTTATATGAGATTAAATGTCACACACAAATGGTTAGTTATTTGGATGCTAATTGGGTCAGGTTCCTTTCTAATAGACATTTCACTTCAAGATATTATGTCTTTGTTAGGGATAATCTTATTTCTTGGAAGAGTAAGAAGCAGGAGGCTGTGGCCAGGTCAAATGCTGAGGTAGAATGTCGCACTATGGCTTTGGTAACATGTGAGTTTATGTGGATTAAGTAACTGATTCGAAAGCTGAAGTTTACAGAAATTTCTCAAACGAAGTTGTTATGTGATAATCAGGCTACTCTTCATATTGCCTTTAACCTATTTTTCATAAGAGGACCAAACACATAGAAATCAACTGTCATTTTATTCGAGAAATGGTACTATCTATTGTATTATCACTAGCCATGTCAATTCTAATAATCAACTAACTGATATTATTACTAAATCTCTTAAAGGTCCTTGTATTGGATCTATTTGTAACAAACTTGGTGCATATAATCTATATGCTCTAACTTGAAAGGAAGTGTTAAATTGTATAAATATGTATTGTATCATACTTAGGATTTTTTATGTTTCTAGTGTAGAATTATGTAAATAAAATAGGCAATTATCTGTTTTAGATTATTTAGTAATTATCTATATCTATTCCTTATTAAACTAGGTATTAAAGTTTTATTTGTTAACTATATTTTTTTGTGCAAATAAGGTTTTCTGGCTGAGGTTTCTTTTAAGTCATTCACAAAATCTCTAATTTCAAATTGGTATTAAAGCTCTCACATTGAGAACCTCTCCTTTTTAAGATTCTAATTTTTCTATTTTCTAACCTATCCTAAACAACCTCATTTTTCTATTTTGTTCTTGTTCCTTTCAACCCTTCATCATCAATCAATGATCACAAACCATCATGCTTTACTTTCCTCTTAAATTCCAAATAGTTACCCAATTCTTTGACTCTTAACACTATATATCAATATTAAAATTATCTAAAATCATTTGTTCTTCCCTCCATCAAATTGATTCCATCCAAACACTAACTTAAACCCAAAATTTTCACAAAAAAAGAAGCACAAAACCAATCAAAACTTGTTTTCCCCACCTTTACTCACCTCATAGAACTTGTTTCTAGCAAAAAAAAAAAAAATGGCTATAGGATCAAACAAAAATAATACCTCAAATGGCTAACAAAACCCCAAAACTACTAATAAATTTTCTCTTTCTTTTTCTAGCATTCCAACTATGCAATGAAAAATTGAATGGCAACAATTACCCTTCATAGGCTAACTTTGTTAAATTAGGTTTCATAGCTAACAAAGTTAATAATCACTTGACCACAACTAGTGAAAATATTCATGATTCTAAGAAAGACAATTAGAAGAAAACTAATGCATAATTATGTATGTTATTGTGGTAATCCATTATTCTAGAATTGATTGTTTATTTTCGTCCCTACAAGACTTGTTATCTTTTTTAGGAACAAGCCAAATGACTTTACACCATTGACATTCAAAGGATGTACAATGTGGCCACCAACTTGATGAATCTCAAGTAATCTAATCATAACATGTCTGCATATTTAACCAAGGCTCAAGTAGTCATTTTCGATACTAAATAATTAATTATCACGACTAATGCCAAAGAATTAGAAACCAAATTGGATCAATTATGCATGGTTTTTATTCTCCTTGGAATTCATCCTGACTATGACTCAGTGTGTAATCAAATCTTTATGAGTTCAGAAGTTCCTACTATTAGGAGTTTGATTTCAAGGTTACTTCATACACCTTCAGTTACTCATGATTCTATAAACACTTTAACCTTGATCTCACAGACTAGTTCTCATGACCAAAGTGGAGGTCATGATAATAGAAGTGGTTATAGCACTAGAGGCCGTAGTGGTAATCTTCTTTATTATACCCACTACAAGAAGCCTAGGCATACATAGGATTGTTGTTACTTTCTCCATGGATTCTTTAAGAAAAGGAATAAATCAACAAATGTTGTACAATTTGAAACTAGGGCAAACAATCATAATTCTCAATTTGATGTATTATTGGACTCTGAATACAAATAATTTCTTTAATTCAAGGCCTTCTTACAAGCCTAATCATCAACAACTACTGTTCCTACTAGTAATTCTATAGCTTGTTTATCACCAACACATGATTCAGGGATCTTAAACTCTAGAGCATCTGATGGCATAGCTGGTAAGTGATCTCTTTTCACCCACATAATGCCTTATGTCTTTTTTCATGCAACTATTTTTGTAGATGGCTCCAAAACCATTGCTAAAGGCATAGGTCAAGCTAATCGAGTTCATCAATTCCTCTTAAATATGTTCTCTTTGTCCCTAATTCTCCTTTTAATCTTATTTTCACTAGTCAACTTACTCATTCTTTAAATTGTTCAGTTACCTTTACTATTAATTCTTTTCTTGCATAGAATCGGGTTATGAGATAGACGATTGGGCATAGGAAATGAGTCTCATGGATTATATTATCAACTTCAATAACATGTCCTGCATTTGAATCTCCTAAATTGCTTCACCAATGCCTTGGTCATCCAAGTCTTTCTAAGTTTCAAAAAATTCATCCTCATTTTTTTAGTTTGCTTTTTTTAAATTGTGATTCGTGTCAACTTAGAAAACATGTCCATTCATCTTTTTCGAAAAAAATCAATAATAAGGTCGAGTCTTCATTTTCCATTGTTTTAGGGTCCAAGAAGTTGCATTATTTTGTTATTTTTATTGATGATTATTCAAAATACACTTGGTTATATTTAATGAAAAATCATTCAAAATTATTTTCTATTTTTGTATCATTTTGTTTTGAGATTAAAAATCAATTTAACAAGTCTATCCAAATATTGTGTATTAATAATGCTAGAAAATATTTCTTAGCTAAATTTTCTTCTTATATATCCTCTTATAATATCTTACATCAATCTATTTACCCTCATAATCCTCAACAAAATGAAATTGCTGAACATGAAAATCGTCATTTAATTGACATAATACACACCTTCCTGTTACATTATAATGTTCCTATTTAATTTTGAGGTGATGTCATTCTTACTGCTTGTTACCTCATTAATCGCATGCCATCTTCTATTTTAAATGGTCAAGTGCCTTATGATATCTTGTAACCAAATGAAACCTTTTGTCCTATTTCCCTTTGTGTTTTCGGTTGTATTTGTTTTGTTCATGATCTTTCTCTAGGTCTCAACAAAATGTTTGCTAAAGCTATCAAAAGTGTCTTCTTAGGGTATTTCATCTTAAAAAATTATACAAATGCTACTATCCAACGTTGAATCGTTACTAAGTCTCAATGGATGTTACCTTATTTGAAACATCTCCATATTTCACCATATCCATTGAGTCATCTATAGTCTCTGAAGTTCTACTGGTCATCAATTTGCCTTTTTGGAGTTACCAATTTCTCAACTCTAAGATCAACAGCCTCCACTTCTCACTTATCATTGACGTCCTCACATAGTAAACACTAAAAAAGCTCTTATTAAAATACCAGGTGACTTACCTTCTGTCTAAATGGTTATACCAGCCCCAAATCCTCTTGATAGCATTCCTTTTGCTCTTTATAAAGGTAATCATTCCACTCATAACCCTTATCCTATTTATAATTTCTTAAGTTATCATCACTTATTACCAGCCTACTATAGTTTTGCATCTACCTTGTTTTTTGTTTCCATACCCAAGATAGTTGAGAATGCTCTCTCTCATTCAGGTTAGCGCTAAGTTATGATTGATGAAATGATTACTTTAGACTCCAATGTAACATAGGACCTTATTCCTTTACTTTCTGGTAAAACACCTTTAGGATCTCGATAGGTTTACACAGTGAAAGTTGGCTTTAATAGCAAAGTCGATCGTTTAAAGGCTTGTCTTGCAGCTAAAGGCTACACCCAAGCTTTTGGAGTTGACTATATTGATACTTTCTGTCCTATGGCTAAGATTGCCTTTATATGCCTACTTATCTCCATGGTTGCCATCCGCAACTAGCCTCTTCATTAGTTAGATATTAAAAATGCCTTTTTTCATGGTGATTTACAAGAATAAGTGCATATGGAGCAACTTCTTGGGTTTGTTGCTTAGGGGGTCCAAACTAGTTTGTCGCCTAAACAAATTCTTATATGGATTGAAACAATCACCTCAAGCTTAGTTTGAAAATTTTAGTCAAGTCGTTCAAGCATTTAGAATGATTTAAAGCAAAGCTGACCACTCGATATTTTATCAACACACTTTATCTAATCTTTATATATTTTTAGTGGTGTATGTGGATGACATAGTCATCACTGGAAATGATCATGTTGGTATTGATCGGTTGAAGTAGCATCTATTTTAACATTTCTAAACAAAAGATTTAGGTAAGTTGTGGTATTTTCTTGGATTGAGATAGCCTAATCAAAAAATGGGATTGCTATTTGTCAGAGAAAGTATGTCTTAGACATCTTGAGGAGATAGGGATGATAAACTATAAATTTGTAGATTTTCTAATGGATCTTAATGTTAAGCTTCTATTAGATTAAGGGGAGTTGTACTCAAATCCTAGAAGTTATCATAGATTAGTTAGAAAATTGAACTACCTCACGTCACTAAACCTAATATTTCCTTTGTGATTAGTGTTTTTAGTTAGTTTTTGAGTTCTCCTCGTGATGATCACTGGGAAGCAATGATTCAAATAGTCAAATACATTAAGAAGGCACCTGGGAAATGATTGTTATATGAAAATAAAGAAAGTACTTAAATTGTTGGGTGCACAGATTCTGATTAGGCAGGATCACTAGTTGATAGACATTCCATCTTAGGATATTGTGTCCTTTTTGGAGGAAATATGATCTCATGGAAGAGTAAAAAGCAAGCTGTAGTTACAACGTCAAGTGCAAAGGCTGAATATCGTGTTATAGCTCTAACTACCTGTGAATTGGTATAGTTGAAGCAATTAGTCCAAGAGTTACAGTTTTATGAGATAGGACTTATGAAACTCATTTATGATAATCAAGCAGCTTTGTGCATTGCATCTAATCCGATTTTTCATAAAAAAATCAAACATATATAGATTGATCGTCATTTTATTTAAGAAAAGATTTTGTTAAGAGACATTGTGATTTCCTTCACTAATTATAATGATCAATTGACAAACATCTTTATCAAATCTCTTCAAGGTCCAAGGGTTGATTATATTCGTAATAAACTTGGTGTATATGACATATATGCTTCAGCTTAAGGAGAAATGTAGAATTATGTAAATAAAATAGGTAGTTATCTGTTTTATATTATTTAGTAATTATTTATATTTATTCTTTATTAGACTAAGTAATCTATTCCTTATTAGATTAGGTAATTAGAGTTTTATTTGTTAACTATATCTTTTAATATAAATAAAAGTTTTCTAACTAATATTTCTCTTAAATCATTTACAAAATCTCTAATTTCAAATCCTAGAATAGTCTAGAGTAGTCAGAGTCTAGTCAGCTCAAGGTCTAGTCAAAATCTAGTCAGCAAAACCTATCTAGTATAATACATGTACTTTTATTCAAAATTAGATAACTAGTATTTTTCATATGCTCTCTTTATCTCTTTACAATTATATTTTGCAAGGTATGAAAATTGAGAATAAGGATTTTTCCATTTTTTTCCTAGAAAAAATAGTAAATATTCAAGCATTCTGTAGTTCTAGATTAACCCAATCCCATCAACAAAGAATTTCACTTAGCTCTCTTTTCCTGGTATAGTTAATTATGTCTTCATTTTAATACGGGAATTTAAGCATAATATCTTGAATGCAGTATGCAGAGAAATCCATAAATGTAACAACTAAGAAAATGGAAAATTCAAATATTGATAGAATTGACAACACCTCCAGAAGATATTTAAGAATATTGAATTGTAATTTTAAAATTCCAGAAATTTTAGGAATTACGTACCAATGTCATCATTTAAACCCGTATAGCTAACAGCATGAAACGATCCTCCGGTTATACACTCGTATGACAAAGCTTAGTGCATGTAGAAGATCCGTACCCAAACTCAAACATATACAAAAATCAGTGGACAACATTTTCGCCAAAGAACGGAAAACTATTCAACATTATAAACGACTGCTTCTACGTTTTCACTTTCAATCATGAGGCTCAGCTAGCAACAATAAAATACAATTATCAAACCTTGCTCCAAACACAAGAATTTAAGTCAGAAACTATAAAACTTAAGAAACAAAAAGAAAATATGACCCCTTTCTTAGTAACATGATCCCATGTCCAAAAGCTCTCAATAAAACTGTCCCTGTATGAAGTTTTGCTGCGGTTCCATTAAGAGAAAACTGGTTCACTTTATAAGTACACCATCTGAAGCACGAAATGACCATCATGCAGCAGACTTTTGTGCAGTTTTCCCTAGAATTTCTGAATGACAACTGAATTTGCCAGGCCTGCCTGTTCTATGGTCTGAGTCTCATCAGTGAGTAGCTTTGGAGGAAAACCCATCATCTGAAGTTGATAATTCCTTGCACCCCCAGGTCTAGATGCATCAATGAAGCCACATATGTCGCGGATTGTGTGGTGATGATTAAAATCCGAAATTAAACGAGTTCCATCAGCTAACCTAAGCTGTATTGAGGTTGATGGCAATGACTGATCCACAACAAGCCCTGCAAAAGGGGTTGGATCAGTGCTGGGAGGTGTGGAGGTAACAGTTGGCTCAGGTGCAGCCGAACTTGAGCTACTTCCTAGTGTTCTTCCCACACCCTGAAATGGAACGTGGCGCTTTTCGGGTTCCTGCAAGTGTGACAAATCACTTCTAAGTTAAGATTGCTATACAAGATTCAAGATACAAGTATCATGCATATCAAATGACCATGGCCACTTTTCAAATTTTGATGAATTTATAAAAACTCTCTAAAAAAGAGTATCATACAATTCCGACAGAATTTCATCCTGGTTTCCTAGTATATGAGGGAGATGCAAACAAAAGAATTCAAACAGAAAACCCACAGGATACTTCTCGTTCCTCCTTATGAGATTGACATTGACAGACGACCTCCTATCTGCAGGTTCAAGCTCTTTTGGACACTCAGATTTTTTAATACTCTGCATTACAGTAAAACAAATATCATTAAACACAATGATAACAAGGAAAAAACAGAGGCAGAATATTGAAAACAGGCAAAGCAACCCAAAATTATTAGGACATAGATAACTAGCCAAAAAGGAGGGGGGACAAGGGAAGAGGTATTCATTTCCAGTTTGAGGTCAGTAATGTTATCACCAAGACTATGTGAAATAATTCAATATTCCTTGAATAATGTTCACAGAAATTGCAGTCTTTTGATATTCACTATTCAGGATTTTTTTTTTTTCCCACATGCAACCCAATCGCTTCTATTCATTTCCCCCTCAAATCCAATTATACATTCAGAACCTCAATTGCTCATACCTCTAAGAATGAGGCATTCTCAGGATCATCCAAACTCCTCAGAGGGCCATCATTTACAGTGAAACCGTTACTCCAAAACACTATGTTATGAACGATGGCCTCAGGCTGCTGTTGAGAAGGAGTTTGTACGGTTTCTCCAGAGAGTAATCTACCAGTTCCAGTAAAGCTTGTAGGCCTTGGAGGCTCCAGAAGCTGATCAAGAGGTCTTTCAACAGCTCCCAGTTGCCTTGCTTGATTAAAGATATCATCCACATCATTGCCCTTCGAAGGATCTTGGACCAGCATTCCACTGAATATATAAAGTACAAATGTTAAATACCAATACAATGTAGTCCAAAATCATAATATCAAGTGAAGGCAGGCAAGCATTCATATATCAATTTAGTAAAATCAGTAGAACTCTACCTGTATTCAGAACATATTGTTAAGAAAATATGAGTTTTTAAACAACAACTTCTGAAATAAACAATACAAACAGGTCTAAGAAGACTCTAGCAAAATTGTTGTCTGAAAGTCAGAAAATCAAAACACTTTTTAGAACCAGAAAATGTTTATTTACGTGTATGGAAATAAGAATTTATAATCAGAACATAAGAACATTTTCCAGGAGGCCAACATCAACGCGATTTTTATAGAAGACATTGATTTGGCATCAATCAGTAACTGCAAGACTAATTAATAATTGCTTAACCAGCACACAGGAAAGCACGTAACACTAGAAATTTAGCACAAATCAATTTGAGCCAAACTAGAAAATAACAACAACTTTCAGTAAAACAAAATGAAAAGTTACAACTTCTATTGAACATTGACATGGAATAAGGCATCGAACCAAAAAGGAAAAACAGTTAAGAGCTATTCATTCATACAATCAAATAACACCAAAGTTATATTAAAAAAAAAAAGTTTTTTGTAGAGGAAACTGAAGAACGAAGCACACAGAATCAGGAAAAAAAAACGTAGGGCTAAGAGGAAAATAGAAGTACCTCTTCTCGCCGCCGGTGTAATACTCCTGAGGTCCATCGGAGTCGCTGTCGGAGTCAGCCGTGGGGCGGTTGAGATCGGCGAGGGTACGAATTCTGCCGGCTCGACTGCTCGAAGCTTTTGATGCTTTCTTGTCACTTGACGCCATTGATTTTTGCGTTCGGAATCGTAACTAACGGTAAGAGAAGCCAGCGGACAAGAGAAGAAGGAGAACTCAATGGCTAAGCTGGCTTGGCGAATGTCATATAAATCACGCTCTTGGTGAGCGCGTGGTAAGGAATGACGCTTTCGACACAAAAATATACGGACTTACATTCCAACCCCAATCACAAGTAAGGTGCTTTTTAAATATTAGTGGAGGGTCTTTGTATCACATGCCATCCAATCTTTTTTAAATGATTTGTTTTCTTTTCTATTATGCTTTTATTATTAAAAAAACATTTAATAATTAAATCCAATGAAATTGATGTATTTGAGCAAAGCAACCACTTTGGTCCAAATAAAAGAGATGGATTTTTTTGGTCAAAAAAGAAATGGGCTTTACCCTTCTCAGGTTGTAAAATAAGGCCAGCCAACATATATATAAGGCCCAAACATTACAAGGAACTACTTGGCCCAGACTTCCATGATTCAAGACACACTTGACAATTATTTGCAAAAAAATGAAAAAAATTATTGACTTTGGTATATTGTTAGTGAAGAGGTACTTGACTCCATTTTCAATTTAGGATCACGGGTTGGTCCTTAAACAATGCTTATTAATTCAATAAAGTCACATTAGTTATACAACAAGATTGTATGAGAAGACAACCGTCTCCACAATTATGTTTGAAGTTTTTTTTTTTTTTAAAGTGAAACAAATCGAGAATCAATTCTATTATGTAAGTAGTTTTTATATATTTTTTTAATTGAATAGATAATACTTGTTAAGGAGATAAAACTAGAATAAATATTTTAAAAGGTCAAAGTAAAAATATATGAAAAAACTTCCCAAAAAACAAAAACATAACTTTTGGGGGGCTAAACACAATTTTATTAAACTATAACTCAAAATTTAAGGAAAAAAAATTGAAATTCTTTAACGCTTGAGAGGGCCATCTGCTACACCCCTACCTTGTTATTATTATGTTATGTACAAATTGTTCTACAAAATAACACATATTTGTCTAGTTTTCATTTTGTTTTGTAAAATCAAAACATCTATAATAGTAACCTATAATTGGAAAAACTCTAGCACCCTTTTTTCTTCAAAGGAATTCAAGGACAAAATGGAAAGTAGAATACAGGATATTATGATCTTTATTTATGAAAAAATTATAACTTTTTCATAAACTTTTAATTTCTTACATAAATTTTGTAAATTATAATAATTATAATTTTCCAAAAAATTTTACAATTTTTAGATTAAAAAAATTATAATAATTATAATCATAATTATAATACAATAATATTTAAGAATTCCATGAAAAAGTTGTAAGATATTTAAAAAAAAAAACTCATAAAAATATGTATCAAAGTTGTAAGATATATAAAAAAAAATACTCATAAAATTTTACAGTTTTTTAATTAAAAAAATTATAATCATGCTATTTGCCACTGACTTGGCGTATGTATGTGGAGTAGGCAACCATAACGAGGAGAATATGCCTTAGAAGTCTTATCCAAAATAATGCGATGTCGGAATACATACAGCTTGAGAGAAAATTCATCACATTGGAAACAGATGAACATGTTGAAGGGACCAGACTGTACCGTCCTCACCCCTTATCCTCTCCCAAGCAATTGGATCAATAAAACTTGAGATTTCTCCAAAAAAAAAATATCATCATTTTTAAAAATCACGTTGAAAGAAGAGATTTTTAAAAATATCATTATTTTTGTTTTATAATAATAAAACAACAAGTCATTTAATATATACATAATAATTTAGATTTGAATTCAAAATATTAAAAGAAAGAAAAATCCTAAAATAATGTTTAATTTCATTACATCATGCCACTTTAAAAGTATCTTTGTATCATTAAAGGGTGAATAAATCTGACTTTCTTGTTACCATGGAATAGGTATGTCTTTCATCATTTCTATGGAAATTTAGGGCAATTAATTAACATGTGTTATTTTAGATTAAAAAACAATTTGAATGTGATAGATATGTCTTTTTCTTGTATACAGCAATATTTAAAGTTTACAAAAGAAAAGCAAAAAACTCATGAGCATTGAAATATTTGATCTTATGACGTAAACTTAAGTCCTAAAAAATCAACTATATTTGTAGATTTTATGTTAGTTTTTTGTTGGGTATGTCTTCAATAACCATATGAGAATGTAAACTTTGGCTGGTTTCCCATCAATCTGTTACCTTTGATCACTGTTGGGTGCCAACAAAACGCAAAACAAAAATAAAGGTACCAACCAAATAACCAGTTCTCTTCCGGCAAAAGCACCCACTGTCAGAGAACTGAGAAGTGAGTGAGAAGTATCAAAATGACCTCACAATGAGAAAGTAGGCTTCATTTTATTGAGATGCTTCTTTATCAGAAAGAGATATAGGAAAGTAGGCTTCATTTTATTGAGATGCTTCTTT
>JANHAO010016942.1:0-14179 GCA_026873985.1 Saraca asoca
GGAATTATACAAACATCATTTGGTGTGATTGGAGGAATACTTGGTGTGTTTGGAGGGTTTGGCAGAGTATGACGATTACATTGTTTGGGTTGCCACTTGAAATTGTCTTTTGGAATTCCAGTTGAATGTTTAAATATAGAAATAGTGCAATACCTAAACTTTAAAGAGCATTGTTGAATATTCACTTATGCATTGCATTACGGTGGGCATTTTCTATACTACTATGCATTGTGGTTTATTTAATCTATTAAATAAATTCTATTTTCATATAGGGTTTTTAAGTGATCATGGGATTTGTTTACTCACTGAGTTTCATTGAGACTCACTTCTGTTGTTTCCATGTTTCTCAGACTCCAAAGCTTCGTTAGACTCTCGTTCAGTGCACTACCTCCTGCGGAGATTGATAGATATAAAATGGTGATGTGATATGACAGTTGGATAGGATTTCATATGCATGTGTTGTACATGTTATCTGGATGCCCAGCAGGTAGTTGTTGTGTATAGTCTGGGCCACTGCGCATATGTTATATGTTTACACAGTTTGATTGGGCATGTAGCCTTTTGTATTTTGTATATGGCCATGTGCCTGGGTGTCCAGAAAATAAAGAAAACTCTGTCAAATTTTTGGTAGAGATAATAAATTTATGTTGATTGATTAAAGAAATGTTTGTGCATTGGTATTATGTTGTATTATATGGTAAGGCTTATAGGGGGTTTCCTGAACGAAAGGGGTTCCTGAAGGTGACCTTCTACGCCGGTCACGTGCCTGGGATTGGGTCATGACATAAAGTCAAAGAAGAATCCATCGCCATGATTGAAGAGGCCCAGGCAGCGGCCATCGCTCATACTACTGATAGCTTTATGTACACTCTGTGGCTGCAACACCCAGACATGGATTTCTCTTTCTTCGGCGGGGAGATCTCAGAGATCATTCAGGGTTCGTCGAAAGTGCAGAGGCAGCTTCTTCATTGAGCATGGAAGGTACTGAGGCTCCTGTTGAGGGGAGAGATGTTCTGGCCGAAATGGCCCCGCTGGGGGAAGCAGCTGCTGAGGCCGATCTAGGTGGCGATGCAGTGATGGGCACGCCCGTCGTGGAACCTTATGATGCTCAGGATTCTCCTTCGTCGGGGTCTCCTCTTGCTGCCTCCTCTTAGGTTTTTGTCTCTCTTTTTTCCTTCCTTTTGACGAATATTGGCTTGTATAATGAGATAATTTTAACTTCAATGATCATTGCCTTCTTTTCTTTTTCTTTGCCTTTACTATTTTTATTCTCCGATGGCCTATCTAAGCAAACACTAGTTTATCTTTTACTTCGCAACTGGATACATGTGTCTTGCTTTGATTGAAACAACATTATTTTCGTGAATCCGAGGAGTTCATATACACAACTGATATGCCTAAGTAAACGGTATGCTAAAATGAATGGCACTTTATTTACTCGGAATGCCATTACGAATTTCCCTCATAGGATTTACTCTATTGGTAATAAGGCCGGAGGTGTTCGGCGTTCCATGCCCGAGGAAGCTCTATTCCTTCGACGTTAGTGACCCCCGGCCTGTAACCTCTCTTTTACAACATATGGACCTTCCCAATTTGGACCCAGCGTTCCGTCCCTGGGGTCACGGCCTTCTAGTGGCACAAGTCATAAAACAAGGTCACCCGTCTTAAAGCTTCGAACCCGTACCTTTCTGTTGTAATGTCGGGCTACTCTTTGCCGATAGGTTGCTGCTCTTAAGCATGCTTCGTCCCTTTTTCCTCTAAAAGGTCAGTACTTGCTTAGAGTAGCTCGTCATTTTCTTTCGCGTTGAAAGTGGCTCTTCGGTGCGAGGTGACCTCGAATTCAACTGGTAACATGGCCTCCGTTCCATATACCATCGAGAAATGAGTTTCCCCGGTGGAGTTGCAAACTATGGTGCTGTAGGCCCATAACATCGTAGGTAGTTCATCCACCCACGCTCCTTTCCTTGCCTCCAACCTTTTTCTTAAAACTTTCTTGATGATCTTATTCACCGCCTCTACCTGTCCATTGGTCTGGGGGTGATCTACCAACGAGAAGCTCTTTTGGATTCCAAGGTCATCGCAGAATTGGATAAAATGCTTGCTGGTGAACTATGTTCCATTGTCAGATACTATCTGCTGTGGGACCCTTAATCAGCAGATGATGTTATTCCAGATGAATTTCTGCACTTAGGAAGACGATATCTGGGTTAGCTCTTTAGCTTTTGCCCATTTGGTGAAGTAGTCCATGGCGACGACGGCGTGCTTGCAGTTTTCGTGGCCTGTGGGAAGAGGTCCTATCAGGTCGATTCCCCAAATGGCAAAGGGCCATAGGCTGATCATCTATTGGAGGTAGGCAGGGGGAGCTCGAGGGACGTTGGTGAATCTCTAGCATTTGTCACATTTCCTGACCAGGTTAATGGCATCTTGTTTTACGAATGGCCAGAAGAAGCTTTGCCTAAAGACCTTTTAAGCCAATGAGAGCCCCCCAACGTGGTTGCCACAATGCCTGGCGTGTATTTCTTTCAGAATAATGTCACACTCTGGATCATCAATGCAACGAAGCAACGGGGCTTAGATGCCTCTTCTGTAGAGTGCATTGTCCACGATGCAATATTTTGTCACACAAAATTGAATACGGTGGGCCCCTAACTTATCTTTGGAAAGTTCACCGTTGTGGAGGTATTTTATTATGGGGGCCATCCACGAGTCTTGTGCAGGATTGGTGATCATTACCTCATCTTTTTGTTCGATGCTAGGGGAAGGCAAGATTTCTACATGGATTACGTCTGCAAATTCAGCATCCTTAGCAGTGGCAAGTCGAGCTAGGGCAGATGCGTGGGCGTTCTGTGCTCGTGGCACCTGATTCACCTCATACTTTTGAAACGCTTGAAGCATCTCCCGTATTTTTTGTAAATACATAGCCATTCTTGCCCCTTTAGCCTGATATTCCCTTTTTATATGGAGGATGACCAACTGGGAGTCACTGCAGATCCTTAAATTTTCAACTCACACCTCCCTTGCAAGGCGAAGTCCAGCTAGTAGCGCTTCATATTCAGCTTCGTTGTTAGTAGCTCGAAAGTTGAGTCTTAAAGTGCAGTGGACTCTATGTCATTCAGGACTGATCAATAGGACTCCTGCCCCCGATCCATGGTCGCATGATGATCCGTCGGTGTAAAGCTCCCACCAGGGTCTTTCTGAGGTTTCAGCTTCTTCCTTTACTGGTCTGGTGAATTCTACTATGAAGTTGACTATGGCCTGTCCCTTGACTGCTGATCGGGGCTTGTAATAGATGTCGAATTGGGTGAGTTCAACTACCCATTTTAGCAGCCATCCTGGCCCATCCGCCTTCTGAAGGGTTTGTCTTAACAGGTATTGAGTCGGGACCTCGATTGAGTGGGCCTGGAAATATGGTCGTAGCTTCCTTGATGCGATCACGAGGCAATATGCGAGTTTCTCGATGGAAGCGTATTTTTCTTTGGCATTCACTAGCCTTTTGCTCACATAATAAACCAGGAGTTGTACCCTGTTCTCCTCGCGAATCAGAGTTACGCTGACGGTGTGCTACGATACTCCTAAGTATAGGATGAGGACATCGCCTTCCTGTGGCTTGGAGAGAAGAGGGGCCTGACCCATGTATTCCTTCAAGGATAAAAAGGCGGCTTCACACTCGTTCATCCATTCAAAGCACTTGGCCTTCTTCAAGGCTTCGAAGAAAGGTAGGCATCAGTCCGTTGCTTTAGACACAAATCTGCTTAGGGCCGCGATTCATCCGGTTAAGCTTTGGACATCCTTGATCTCGCTCAGCGATCTCATATCCATGAGTGCCTTTATCTTCTTGGGATTGGCCTCTATGCCTTGGTTGTTTACCATAAAGCCCAAAAACTTACCGGACGTTACTCTGAAAGCATATTTCAAAGGGTTCAACTTCAATCAGTACTTCTTTAGGATTTGGAACATTTCATCCAAGTCCTTCACGTGACTGGAGGCCTGCTTGGATTTGACAAGCATGTCGTCTACATATACCTCCATGGTCCTCCCAATCTGATCCCTGAACATCATATTGACCAGCCACTGGTAGGTTGCTCTGACATTCTTAAGTCCAAAAGGCATTACTCTGTAGCAATATAGCCCTCTATCGGTGATGAATGATGTGTGCTTCTCGTCATACGATTCCATGGGTATCTGGTTGTATCCCGAATAAGCATCCATGAAGCTGAGGAGCTGGTGGCCGGTAGTGGCATCTACAAGCTGATCAATTCTGGGCAAAGGGAAACTATCCTTCGGGCAGGCTTTATTGAGGTCGATGAAGTCTATGCACATTCTCCATCTCCCATCTTTTTTCCTTACAAGCACCAGGTTAGCTATCCAGACCGGGTAGCGGGCCTCCTGGATAAACCCGTTCATCAGCAGCTTTTCTACTTCCTCTTTCAGAGCGTTAGAGTGTTCCACCGTTAAGGGTCTCCTTTTCTACCTCACCAGTTGATGGTGGGGGTCGATATTTAACTTATGCAAGTTGCTTTTTTAGCGCTCCATACTGGTCCAAGAACTTACTTCAACAATCTTCCCAGCTATTGATGCTACGAGCCGGGAGACTTTTGAACCACGATTTCAGTGCGTCCCCGAGGGTGGCTGGAAAGACACGGCATTTGACCATGGAGTTATTGGTCTACAGGTCCATTTGGATGTCAAAGGCATCCAAATGATCATAGGGGTCACTCCTTCCATTGTACATAGAGATTGACGGAACCTTGAAACGTTGAGGAAGGGGCTCCATCTCGATTTCTTTGGACAATGGGGTTTTGTCCTCGTAGTGGTCTGATCGGTCCTGAGTCAGGGGGCTTTTCTCCAGCTTCCGTATCCTTTGAAACAGTTCTTCAATCATATACCCTTGGACTTCGGAGTGCTGGCTTTTGGCATCGTCATGGCCTGCCTTCGAGCCTTCTGCTTGACGCAAGCTCTTCACCTGTTGGCATCCCTTCTCCTTACGGGCTTACCTTCCTACCCAATCCGGCCGTACATTGGAGGAGAGGTTCGAATGGGTTCTCTGAGCCTCTTCTTCGGTCAGTTGACGTCCCTGCATCGGTACTTCTGCTTGTGGTTGTCCGATCATCTCGGTAACGGGGGCATCTTTATCGCGTCCCCTAGTTCTTTAAGCACAGGCCTGGGTTAATGTTTCAACCGCGTCAGTAAGCCTCTTAACTGCACTCTCAAGCACCTCCAAGCGCTGGTGCAGTGCCTGTACTCCATCTGCTTCTGGGAGGTTGGAAGAAGCGCGTGCCAGGATTAGATGTTCCTCCTCTGGTATATTTTGTCGCCTTTCCATGCAATCACCTGGAGGGTTGGCGACATCGAAACTCCTGGTTGTTCTTCCTCTTGCCATTTTGAAGGATGTCTGAGCAGTTGGTCTCACCGGGCGTGCCAAAATGTTGACGGTCGATTTTGGCAATCAGTTAACCAAGGGTTCTTAGGAACCGAGCTGCTGCTTAGTCGGTCGGAATATAGAGATTCTGATGAAGTTCCAATATGAAAAGGGAAGAACAAGGAAATATTTTATCGTAGTTCGGCTAAAGTCAGTTTGACCCCTACGTCCACGGTGAGTGATATTACTTCTTTGAATGTATTTTTTTTACAAGTCCTCTCCCCTCGGTCTCTCTCTTTTCTTGCTTTATAAGACTTCGCCCTCCCCCTTCCTTCTGGGGGCAGCCTTACAACAGATTATGGTAATTTATTCGTACATAGTCATGATTACATTTGTACAGATATTAAATGCCTGGCGGCAGGCAATAAATGCTGGGCAAATCACTGTCAGCGTCTTGGAGGCTAACGGCTGAAAGAGTGCTCTAGGTGGCATCCGTTAGAGTTTTGGTCAGTTTCTCAGGCAAGGAGGAGAGCTCGTTGGTGGTCTGGTTAGTACCCTTCGAGTTTCCTCAAAGCTTTTGATGGCCTTGTCGTGGTCTGGGCTACTTCTTCTTTGCTGGGCCTTCTTCCTTTTGGGCCATAGCTGCTCGCCCAAAGAATCCATATAACATAACCATATTTTGATGCTGTAATAAAGTTTAGAGGCTAATGGAAGCGCCTTAAATCTTTGTCTGATAATCTTCAACAAAATGTTATACAAGAAAAAAGTTACTTTGTGTTGACAAAGTCAAATTATATATTGCCAACTTTTCAACTGAGGCACCTCATATGCTTAAAATCATTGCCAACTTGTTAGCAGAGGTGCAGAGGTGCTAAAATAAACTGATTGCCTACTTGAGCAACAAGATTGTTGTTGAACTGAACAACGAGATTGCTGTTTCACTAAGCAATGAGATTATTGTGGAACTAAGTAATGAGATTGTTATTTCACAAAGCAATATGACTACTGTTCCACTGAGCAACGAGATTGTTGTTCCACTAAGCAACAAGATTGCTGACAAGGTCAAACTCTTACTGCCCATTGAGTAACAAGATTGCTATGGCACGGCCCGTAAAGCGTAGCTCTCATATGATCTATTACTCGTAGCTCTCATGCAACTTATTATTCACAACTCTCATGCGACTTACTACTAGACGCAGCTCTCATGCGACCTATATAGACACTCCACTCATCACTAACTAAGGCACTCTAATGCTCGGATTCATTATTGACCAAAAAATATGACCGATTGGTTATCTAAATATTTCACTTAACCTTGATTTGCAGGAATTAATGTTATCATCTATGATATGAAAAATATCCAACACGACATGCAAGAATCATGAAGAAGATGAAACGACAGACTGAACATAAAGACTTTGACTTCATGGCAATCCACAAGTAAGGACTTTACCAACAAACTACAACTCCCAGCCTGCAAAGCAGACTGAGAGTGCGGGCTGGGAGTTGAAGAGCTAATGTTATAGGTATTTTCTGGTACTATGTAAATTGGGCTGATATATAGAACAGTTTTTTATTAAGTCTAACTACATTCTTATTCTTATTCTTATTGGACTTTCTTACGGCATTTAGATAAGTGTGGATACTTGTTTCGTGAACTTTTATTGTTAGATCTTTTTTTATGGACTATTGACCTAATTTAT
Source organism: Saraca asoca (assembly GCA_026873985.1). NCBI lineage: Eukaryota > Viridiplantae > Streptophyta > Magnoliopsida > Fabales > Fabaceae > Saraca > Saraca asoca. The sequence goes on from JANHAO010016942.1 coordinate 7,063, forward strand.
TTCATTAAGAAGAGGTCTCAAGTCTCATCCTATATGTTTGTTGTTTGCCCCCATTTAGATTATAAGGATTTGTGACATATGGGGATGAAAATTATGTACTTTCTTTTTCCCCCCTTTTATTCCTTTATTTAATTTATTACTTTTAAGAGAATCATGAAAATAAGATTTATATTTAGAGATTTTATTCAATTATGTGTCTATTAATAATTAATGATTATTTTTAAATATATATCATATGATATGATTAGATTTGTATTTTGTTTATGTCAGAATCTATAATTATTAAAAGTAGTATCAGAACTGTTAAGAGTATTTTCTGGTACTATGTAAAATGGACTAGTAAAGGCCGATAAGGGTTTAGTCCAATCATAAAGAGCCCAAACCATCCAAGAGCTGAGATTGCTTAAGGGCACTAGATCGCCAGCTACAAGTTTAAAGCACAAAACGAAGTAGAAGCCCTAATTCACTAAAGACAAGCCCCAACTTGCATAGCCAACAATTCGTCCTATTCAAGCTTGTATCACCAAATGCGAGCTCAACATCATTGGCCAAAGGCCAACAGCGACCCCAGATCAAGAGTCTCAGCTCGCAGGACACGATACCTCGTCCAACTAAAAGCTCGTTGTGGGTAAACCTGAGGCAGGCACCCTCTAAGACTCAACTTGTGGGGCCAATCTACAAAGAGCAGCTTACAAGGGCCCATGTGCAGAAAGCAATCTACAAAAGTCGATTTGCAAAAGTCATACTTGTCAAATGTATTTATTATTTAATGTAACAGAGTTACAACTTAATTATATTTATAACCTCCTAACCTCTATAAAAGGGAGAGAAATAAGTACAATAAAGGGCCCCAAAACATATATTGTAACTCTACCAAATTTTTCATAGAAATAAAATTATCCATAGACGTAGGAATCCAAATAAAGGATTTTAGCCAAACCACATTAAAATCTTTGGTGTTCATCTTGTTCTTCCTCCTTCTTCTTGCTTTAGTTATTTTCTTGCATTTCTACAACTGGATTGCGGCTTGGAAATACAAGAACTGTTCGGATTGATTGAGATTTAGGACTTATCAAATTTCACTGTCAACAAGAGCCTACTAATCATCATCAATAATTGTATATGTATAATTTTCTTTTTATTTTTGGTGATGTATCAAATTTATATTTGAAATAATTAGGAAAGTTTAGAATTTTTATTCCATACAACAACAAAATTATTTAACTTCTTGTATCAAATAAAATTATTGAATGTGTGAAAACAATTTCAGAAGTTTTACTTCTAGCTTTGGGCTTCTATTCCCGGATACTTTCCTTCAAATCAGAAAGATGATTCTGATGTTTTTCATTTAAATCAACTGTAATATTGATCTTAAATGAGGGTTGTTGTTAAAATGGAGAGAAAAAAAAAAAAGAAACCAAATGGATGAAACCATTGTAATCAGAAGTGTGCGAAACGTATCACCCTGACCTGTTTTTCAAACTTACGGGTGAAAGAGAAGTTATTATACTCAAGTTCTCAATACAGATGCAATAAAAAACAACTATTTTCTTGCTTTTTTTTTTTTACCTATCATTGTTAATTTTGAAAAGGTCAAAAGTCCACACCAATGAGTCATGTGTAAATATATCTGATGTGACGCGTGTGACCCATAAGGGTCCGTTGGCATTTTAGCCAAATGATTATATTTACAAAATAAATAATCAGTTTTAATGTGCTAATAGTATGTGTTTTGATTATGTGCCGCCATTATGAGTTATTTCTCTTTTCAATAAATACAATTAAATTTAATGATGCTTAATAATTATTTTGAGATGATTTGTGTGAGTTTCATGTTTCTCTAATTTTTATAATGTATTATTTATTTTTAAGATTTATATATATGAGTACACATTTATATGATAATTTATTGGCCAAATTATTATTGATTATCTTTGTGTGACTAAGATCATGTTCATTTTGAATCTTATCATATATAATGTTATATAAATTAAATTACATATTATGTATTTATGTTCTCCAGTAAATTTTAATGTCATATCTTATGTTGTGATGTAAGGTAATAATTGCACAAAAATGTCTTGAAAAGCTCATATTAAATTACGTGAATTAATCATTCACGTCATATAAGGATGAACAATTGAAATAAACTCATGTATGAAAAAGCTTCACACAAGATGGTTGTGAAAGTGGAACACCAAGGAAGTATTAACTTTAAAAGTAAAGTAAATTCATCAAGTACTATCAACCTTAAATATTATTTACTATTAAATATTAAAATATGATTTTACATATATTCTTAAATTGGTGTGGAATTTAAGAATTTAATGATATTATGTTATGATATCCCATGATATTTTCCGTGACTATGACCTCACTTCTCACATGACTAGTCATGATAAAATAATATTGTGTTCTTGAGTCTTAAATGTCCTACTGGTATTAGATTTTAAAATACAATTATATTATATTCTTAAATTTTAAATGTCCTATCAATATTAAATTTAGAAGTGTAATACCACTTAAATATGGAAAATTGCATATTTATATAAAGAAACAATTATCATGAATAATGTGATTACATGCATAATAAATATTCCTTATGAATATTATGTTGTGATATATTTCCTCAATTTTGTGTTTATGCAATTTTATTATGTCATTTTTGTTATGAGGCCAATTATGAAGATTAAAAGCTTCTAAAATTATTCAGAGCTATCATATTTTGTTTATTATTATATATTTCCTATGATTGTGTATCCAATTTTCATGGAACCAATTGTAATGAAAGCTTGTATATGATAACTATTATTTTTTTTAAGTTTGTGAGAAAGATTAACATGTTATATTGACTTACTATTTAAATTATTTTACGATGGCAATATTAAGTTTTAAAATGTTATTTTTCAGTCAAGTTTTACAAAAGATTAAATAATTAATTTTCATTAGAAGCATTTGGCACAATTAATATTAATTGATATGTCATATGTTTAAATATGCGCATATTGAATATTTTGTGATACTTGACAAATGTTTTAATGGATATTTTGTAATAATTCAACAAATATAGATTTGAGAAAATTTTATATATTTTATGAATTACAAATTATATAAATAATGGGCATATCTTATTGGTGTGACATTATTTGATATAATTAAGAAAGCCTTTAGAGTAAGAATAATATATAGCTCTCAAATTAAAATCGATACCCCTTTTAATGGATAATGTGAGACAAATATTTGGAATTCATTATATTTTTTGATGGTGCCTATTTGTGTGGCATGGATAATGTTTTGAACCATGTTATGATCTGTTTTATTTGTCTCAAATTTTAAATAGTTTTTTGAACATATTGTTGCAATTTTTTTTTCCATTTCCTTTTGTTTTAAAAAGGGGTTAAGACTCGTTGTATAATTATGTCCTCATTATGGTATTAAAATAATAGTTGGATTGGTCTAATGTGCTTCCACTATTAATGACATAATTTCATATTCAAGTATTTTATACATTTTTGTGACCATATGTTGTATATATATTTTGTTTATACTTAAATTGTTATGGAGTGAGGATTGAGTTCCAATTTAAAAGGAAGAGTCTTGTTCTATTTAATTCATCAATTAATAAATCCTTTGTAGATATATAGTTGTGACAGTAAGATGTACTATTTTATGATTAATATCGAATAAACATTTATAATTACCTTAATAGGACACTATACTCACTCATGTGTAGTTAAATCACTTTAAGTAGCAAAATAATAGTGTTTAAGCTATCAATTAATAATCAATTGTGGATATGTGGTAATGACAATGTATGATATTATTATGAGAGACAACACCTTAGTTGGAATAGCAAATTTTTAGGACAACAATCGTTTGTTAATCTCAATTATGTTTGAGAGACTATGGTCACATGTCTATGTTGTGGTGAATTTATTATTTGCTTATTTATGATCACATGTATATGTTGTGGTCAATCTGTTATTGCTTATTTCTCTCAATTATATTACTATTAGAGAGAAAAGTAACAAGTTTTATATTTATGGTGAGTAGATGGCTATATGATGTTAGATAGTTATCGGTTTGTAACTTAATAAGTGGCCTGAAATTAAGGGGTTAGGACTAACAAGTAACTTCCTATAATGAGAAGTTATTAATAAAATAAATCTCATCCATTCATTAATAAAATAACTAATGGTTGATAGATGCATTAGATTAAAAGAGGAGTTATACATATATTGATCATCTCTCTGCCCACACAAAAACACACAAAAAATCCATCAAAAAATTGAGCATGTTTCACAAAGAAAGGGAAAAAGGGAGAGAAACCAATATAGACAAATAACATTTACACTACAATGGCTTTATCATCATCAAACCAAGGTGTATCAAAATCATATATCTCAAAGATCCTTTTAAGAATTAGAAGATCATAATCTTTAATTTACATGTGGTATCAAAGCATGTGTTTAGGGGTTTATGATTTTCCATGAATGTGTTTAAATGTTTAATCTACATTTTGTCTCACTTATGAACCCATTCTACAATTAGGTATTTATTCCACTGGAAGTTATATATATATATATATATATAAACAATTGAATTGGTTGACTTACTAGATCGTATCAATTGTTTATTGACAAAAGGACGAAACATCCTAGCTTTCATTGAAATTGATGTATAAGTTATTATATATATAAAACAATGAAATTTGAATGGCATCGCATAAAGACAAAAAGTTGCCAATTGATTTAATTAATTCAAGAAAGTCTTGAATTGAGAATTGACATGATGATTGTAATGGTTTTATTATATATATATATATATATATATAACATTGAAAAGGGATGAATTGCTTTATGCTATATTAAAACAATAGGAAAAGGATGAAAGGCATGAATTGATTGCCTAACTTTATTGAAACCTGAAAAATTGGTGTCAACATCTGAAATCAGGAAACCTAGGTCTGTCACCCTAAACTGCAAGTTGTGAAGGCAAATCTGCAAGGAAGAGAGAGAAAGAACAGGGGGACACTAGGTGTTTTTAACGTGGTTCAGTTAGATTGAGGCTTACATCCATGGTTGTTTATTTCTCAATCTTTTTACTGAGTATTTTGGCAGAGTAACAGTATCTTGTTGTTCCCTTTTATAATGATTTTAACCCCCATTTTATAGTAGCCAAGGCATTACAATGTATTCCATAATGGAAATGAATCATAAATTAGTTACAACAGTTAATAACAGATTTCTATTAAATAACCAATTGAACAGTCTTCTCTGAATTGATAACTAGGAGGGCATGCTTCGAACTACTGGCTAAACTCATCCTTAACGATTGAAGTTGCTACTTTGACCCTTGTTGACCAGCTATCTAAGTTTACATTTAGCAAGCTGATATCTTGCTCCTGTGACCTCAATCCTAGTTGAGCTAGCAAACCATGACAATGTATATTTGTTAGATTGTGTGCCTTTATCAGTTGGGCTTGTCCATTAAGCTTTTACTAACCTATTTGTGTGGTTCCGAAAATACCCACAACATTAGCCCCCCCTAACTCTCAATATGATGTATGGACTGGGAGCTATAGTTTGCGGGTAAAAGCTTGTAAATGCAACCTTCCATATTGTCATTTAGACTTTTGTCCTACTATTTCATGTGCACTAGTCCATACTATCATCATTGCATTTATTAAACACATTTTCCCATAACCGCCAGTGTGGCGATGACTGAGCCTTACTATTCATTGGACCATTAGATCAAAGGTAGTTAATTAGTCTCCAGATCTAACGGTTAGGCTAACTGAGTTTTATAAGGTGAGGAAAACCCTCTTTTCCTTTTCACTTTTGAAAACCAGCACTTTTGCTTCTTGCTTGCTTCTCAAGCTTTCACACAGCCACCACGGTTCTTTGCCTTTTCTACTTGACCCAGTTTGCAATAGTAGTTTCTAGATTCAGGTTACTAGAGATCGATCATTCTATTCAGAATTTACCCCACTTCATTTATATGGTAAGTTTTGACACTTCCTTAATTCTAAGCTTCTGCTTTCACTAATGTCTTACTTTTGTGGATTTCTGGTACTTTGTTGCTTGGAGAGTTCGATGCGTGCTTATTAGTTACTAGGACTTTTTACATGTCAATTGATTCTATTGTATGCTTGTTTACGCTCCTTTTGTTGTTTGTGGAAACTCTCATGCCATCTGTTTGATAAAATACCTATAATTTAAGGTCGCAGATTGTAAAGTCTAGCTTTCTATCTATTTCCCTAGTTTAACAACCTAATGGGCATATTAGCCAAGCCCCCCATGTTTTGAGTTGTTTGCCTTAGATGTGGTGATGAGGCATGTATGACTTGCCGCATAAGAAATTCCCTATCTAGTAGATAGAAGTTTTGGGTTTTAGGTATAGTCTACTTGAAGTGACCTGATTATTCCTCCTTCTATATTACAGACATCGAGGTCACCAGGTAGGGAGTGCTGATGATTTTGACTCCCCATCCCGAAGTGAGAAGTTGATGCGTTCCATAGATGAAGCAGCCTCTGGAAGTGGTAAGGTCGTTGAGAGGTTTTCTACTCGTTCTAACTCCACTGAAGGCTAAGAAGTCACTTCTAGTCAGTGGTCTCCAAATCATATGGTGTTTAATCACCATATTTCAACCATCAGCCTTGACGAGCTTAGGGGCATAGTTTAGACATTCCAATTTCCTAAGGGCTGTCATGTCATGGTGCCCTTATCTGATGACCACGCAGCTTATCCTCTTCCAGGATTTGTTACCATTTGTACCCAGCATCTCAGCATCGAGCTTAGGTTCCCTGTCCATCCTTATATCATTGACTTGTTGAATAAATTGAAACTCTACCTTTTCCAGCTCACTCTAAATTCTTACTCCCAACTTACCTCCCTTACCTTCGTTTACATTAGGAATAATCTCATTCCTCCGTCGACAAGGGTTCTTTACTATCTATATGTTAGTTTAGGTAGGTGCCCTAGGCCAATTTGATTAAGCCCTATCGCATCCAGAATTATACATTCTGTAGATTGGATATAAAGGTTAAATGTTCATCTTATATTGCATTCATCGTGCATTGCATACATAAGATGAAGTCCATGGTGAGAAGTTATT
>JANHAO010016943.1:0-14167 GCA_026873985.1 Saraca asoca
CTTTTCTAACAATGTCATCCTATTTATAAAGGAAGGATGGGCTTTGGTTATTAATTACAGGCTACAGTTGTGTTACATCAAATAAATAAGCATAGACAGTGAAAAGATCACTTTCTGATTGTAGGCTATGGAAGTAGGCTTCTCGGGCCTTCTTTGCAGGTTTATAGCTATTACCATATTGGACACAATATTCTGTTTGTCCCAAGCGAGAGCTCCTTGCCTCAGGAAGTCATGAGGATAGTCGTGACAGGGAGGAAAGCGAGTGCGAGATGGCCGATCGACCATGATGTTAGGTCAATCCGCGAGCCTTCCTCGCTGAGTCGTGTTGTCACCGGGGTGTAGTTCTCTGCGACACTCTCCTTGCCTTCGTCGTTTCCATGGCGACAAGTGAAATAGGATTTTTCACATTCGTTTTTGTCCGTTGCTTCTTCTTGTCCTCGAGGGCAAAGTTCCTTGGTAGCTCCTTGCTGCCTTGCGAGAACTGGTCTTCGTTCCCTCGGGGGCTCATCCTTGCGAGGCCCATTTTTAGTATATAGCATAAGCCCCCTAACTCTTATCTCGCGTAGCGAGTTGGGAGTTTAAAAGATTTTTTGTGCAACTGGTCAAAAGCTTTGAACCGTCATTTCCTTTTTTCCAGGCTTTGTCATTATCGAAGCATATCCGATAATTCTGATTGTATTCACGTTGGGGGAAATGGATCCGAACGTATCAATGATCTGTTCCTCACCCTATTTAAGGGAGAGATTTACCCTCTGGTTTTATCACTCTTAACAAACCATGGAATACCCTGATGAGCCACCTTTGAAATTCTGTTCCCCCATTGAGGCATGTATGGTCTACTGCATATATGATTCGGAAGAATCGTTTTCCTCGACAATATGGGAGGATCTTATATGGATCCCTAACTGTGTCCCTCCGACTTTGCTGTGAGGCGGCTCTTTGGCCGACTGTGCCTCCAAGCGCTTTCTAATCTGATTTTTTCAGAAGGTGCAGGTGGTCAAAGGAAAGAGGAAGGCAGCACTGCTGCTGGTGATCAATTGGAAAAGAATGGTCGTAGTGCACCAGTCTGGCTTCCTCTTTCTCTTTTATCCCTTTTTTTTTTGCTGCTCAACTAGCTTGTACTCTAGGATTCCTATTGTACTTTCCCTTGCTTTGTATTCAGAGCTTTCTGATGTAAGCGTGCCTCACTGAGGTCTTTTAATGAATAAAATTGCTTTATTTCCACATTACACTTGTTTTGATTGACTTGCATATACCTGCAAAAATTAAGTTAAGCATAAACGTATTCGGTCACAAGTGAGCTGTGATTTTATGCCGTGTTATCTTAACAAGATCAGCGCGTATGAAAGCTACGACTTTACTTTAATCGCATGAAAGCTGCGAAATTGAGAAGAGTGAGCGATCTCATTCTCAATAGTATGCATGAAAGCTACGACTTTATGGGGTGGCCAATCTTGTGGCTAGGGCGATCTTGTGCCCAAAAAGGGGGATGATCGATCTTGTGGTCGGGGTAATCTTGTGCCCAAGAGGTGTATTTTACAGTGTCCTCTATGCCTCAGTGAGCGCAAGATTCAGCTGGTGAGTCATTTTCAAGCGTCTCCACGCCTCAGTGAGCACGTCTGCCATGCTGGCCAGTCAGCGAGCCTGTAGCTCAACTGTCTGGGTGAGTTTACTTCAAAGCGTCTCCATGCCCCAACGAGCACGTCTGCTATGCCGGCCAGTCAACAAGCCCGTAGCTCAACTGACTGGGTAAGTTTATTTCAAGGCGTCTCCACGCCTCAGCGAGCACGCAGCTACTTTGGCCAATCAGCAAGCCCGCAGCTCAATTGACTGGGTGAGTAAACTTCAAAGCGTCTCCACGCCTCAGCAAGCACATAGCTACACCGGCCAGTCAGCAAGCCTACAGCTCAACTAACTAAGAAATTCATCAATTCGTCTCTGGATTAAGCTCCGGGGGATGGCCTTAAGTAATAAATCAAGGTGCTTTCGCCTTTTATATGACGGATCAACAATGTGCGAGCAGCGGACACTGTTATCCTACCAAAGAAAAGGAAATCTCACATTAGTAAACAAGCTTAGGAGGTGGTAATACAACTTGTAGATAGCTACGGGAGTTTTCAAAAAATCGTCCTGATAGTGGGAGATCGCTCTCATTCAGCTCTATGGTGGTGGGAACCGTGCAGTTGTTTGGAAGGCCACAAGATGTAGTCGTGTAGGGGTCCCCTCTTAATGACATCTTTAATAGCGTCTCGTAGCGCCCAGCATTCCGAGGTGATATGCCCGAACTTGTTATGGTATGCACAGAACTTTCCTCGGTTGATTCTAGATTTGCTAGGCATTTCAGGGATAGAGGCTATCCGAAGTCTTCCCTGTCCTTCTCTATCGTGAAGATCTTATCTTGAGCATCTGACAAGATGCTATAAGTGCTGTGACGGGCTTGGAACGAGGGTCCCTCATCCCTTCCTTTCTTCATGAATTGATGCTCGGGGTTGCCACTCTCGCCCTCACAGTTGCCTCTTTTCTTGCTCGACGCCGAGCTTCCTACCTCGGGGCTTCACGGGCTGAAGGTTTCGTCCCATCTGACTTGCTTCGTGGCCCGCTCGTAAAACTCTCCCATGGTGCTCATTGGGTATTTATACAAGCTTTTAAATAGTTTCCCATCCCTGCGGAGTCTCACGGAGATGGCGGTCAGAATGGCTTCATCTGAGGTCTTCTCGACATTATTGACCTCGTGCCTAAAGCTAGCAAGGTAATCCTTTAGCACCTCCTGCCTACCTTGGAAGATGGTAGCAAGATGGCATGGGGGTGCAAGCCGCTTTCTTAGTGCCTGGTACTGGTTGACAAATTTTTCCTGGCACTCTCCCCAGCTACGAATGCTGCGAGCAGAGAGGCCCTGGAACCAAGTACGGGAAACTTCCCCCAAGGTGGCTGGGGAAATACGGCATTTGATCGAAGGGCTATAAGCTTGAAGGTCCATCTAGATATTGAATAAGTCCAGGTGGTTGCACGGATCGCTGTCTCCATCATACAATGAGATGGCAGAGATTTTTAACTTGTATGGCAAAATCTCCTTCATAATCTTCTCAGAGAAAGGGGTTTACGCTCCCAGACACCCCCCGTTATTTTGAGCTCGAGGACATTCCTCCAAATGTCTGACCCTTGGAGGAGACCTTCACCACAGCATCTAAGCCCCCTAGTCCATGACCAGGGACTTGACGATTTGCTCCGTCGTTCTGACCGCTTGAATGGCGATATAGCTCCTGCTCCCGGTCTAATTCACCGGAACGTTCTACCTCAGGTACAATGGGATCAGCCTGTGCACAGACATTCTGGGTTTGTGCCTATATCAACACCAAGACTGTTTTAGTCAGCTCCCACATCATGTGCTCGAGCCTCTCTTGATGTTGAAGCTAAGCATGCGGCTCTTCAATGTCGTCAGTAGTGAGAGCCTGAGGGTGGTCAGTGGCGACCCTTATCACAGGGGCGGCGGATGAACTTGTCGTGGAAACATAGTCATCCAGGGTCTGGTGTCGTACACTCGAAGCCCTAGTGACTCTTCCTTTGGCCATGATAATGAGAAACCAACCAAAATAGATGGAATCCCCACAGACGATGCCAAAATGTTGACGTCAAATTTTTGTTATGTCCCAAATCCGGCCAACGGGAGATTCTTCGGGATCCCAAGCCTGTTCGTGGTTTAGAGATGAGGGAAGGTGGTATATATATTAAGTAGATGGTAGAAAAGCTATGAAAGGGGAAACACTCATCTTTTTACGTGGTTCGGCTAAATCTAGGGCTTGCTGGACACTACGTCCACGGTAGTGATTTTATCATTGCAACTTATCTGGGTTTTTTACTTACCAGACTCCTCTCCTCCCTTTTCTAATAATGTCATCCTATTTATAGAGGAAGGATGGACTTTGGTCATTAATTACAAGCTACAGTTGTATTACATCAAATAAATAAGCATAGACAGTGAAAAGACCACTTTTTGATTGTAGGCTATGGAAGTAGGCTTCTTGGGCTGTCTTTGTAGGTTTATAGCTGTTACCATATTGGACACAATATTCTGTTTATCCCAAGCAAGAGCTCCTTGCCTCGGGAAGTCATGAGGATAGTCATGATAGGGGGGAAAGCGAGTGCGAGATGGCCGATCGACCATGATGTTAGGTCGATTTGCGAGCCTTCCTCGCTGAGTCGTGTTGTCACCGGGGCATAGTTCTCTGCGATGCTCTCTTTGCCTTCGTCATTTCCATGGCGACAAGTGAAACAGGATTTTTGGCATTCATCTTCGTCTGTTGCTTCTTTCTGTCCTCAAGGGCAAAGTTCCTTGATAGCTCCTTGCTGCCTTGCAAGAACTGGTCTTCATTCTCTCAGGGGCTCTTCCTTGCGAGGCCCGTTTTTAGTATATAACAGTACTCAAACAATGAAAATAATGAGTCACATAGACACAGTGATGGAGCTTTATATAATTAAGAGAATAATAATCATATTTATATATTTATATTTTTCATATTTGATTAATGTAACAGTGGCAAGTTTTTCTGATTGAAGTCGTTGGCATCAAGCATGTCTTCAATCTTTCGTTTTTTAGGTAATGAATAGTGAAAATGTTACTAACAATTGCATTTTTTGTCATTTTCTTTCTTTCTTTTCCTTCATTTTTCCTTTTTTTATTTTTCTTAATTTTTTTTATTTTTGGGTTACTATTGATCCGTGGGTCATTGTACATGAACAGTAACCCAAATCACTATTTATGTGCAATGACCTGTGGGTCATTGTCATGCACAATGCCCACGAGTGAATAGTAACTACATGAAGCATGTATAAGTAGAAGGAAGAATTTTGGGTGTTCCAACCTTTTGTTCTAGCCATCCATTTTCTACTTCTAAATTTGCTTGAATTGAAACTAAAGATTATGCTTTCTTAATTTTCTATTTTAACACAATTTTGAGGTAAGTTTTATACTATTATTTGTTATTTTTTTTGTAAGAATTCATTGAATCTATTTGTTTGTAGTTAAGTTTCGTTTTACATAATTACTGAAATATTAATTTGAATAATTATTATACATTATTCTATGTAGATTTTTTTATTAGAAATGAATTATCTGTTTTAGTTGAGTAGTGAATAACCTTTATATTGGAAATTATTAGGTTATGTGCTAATATTTATAGGGAAGTTAATTTTCTAAGGTGTAGTTTGTAATCAGCTTGTATTTATGTTAGATTTGTAACATTTTAATTTTCTTCTAATATCAAAACAAAATTTTATGTATATAATATGTGCCATGAATTTTTTTTATACAAGGGTTATGATATTTATTCTGTTTTAAGTAGTTAGCAAGACTTTCTTCACAAGTATTTATTTCATTAAAATTGAATTTTTGACAAAGTAAAAAATAGAAACAAAAAATGCAAGTGATGAGCAATTCACAGATACTAAGCATGGACTTGTTGATCATTTTCAATGCTAGACTTGTACGCACTGTCAAAATCATTAGCTTGATATTTATTATTGGCTTAGATGAATTAGTAGTAATTAACGTAAAAATGTTTAATTTATTTCTATTTTAAAATTATATCTTATATGTCTGTTAATAAATAACAATGTCTATAGAATTATGAATTTTATAATTTATAAAAATGATTTTTTAAAGAGTATAGATAACATAATCATAATTTTCCAACTAGATATGATCTTATGTTAGATTTTCCACTGAAACTATTCTAAATGAAGGATGATTTGTTGTTAGGCAGAATGGTGAGCTCTTATGTAAGGATTTGCCAATTCAAATTGAATTCTATATACGTTTGCATGTTAGGCCAAATTAAACAAAAGTAAAACAATTCTAGAACATGCAAATAGTGTATGAAATTGCAAATGTTTATTTTGGCTTGAAACTGCCAAAATAAATCTCATCAAAAAATTAATACATTATAAAAATTCCATGACAAAATTTTTTGTATATAATATGTGTCATGAATTTTTTTAATATGGGGATTGTGTTATTTATTCTATTTTAAGTAGTTAGTAAGACTTTCTCCATAAGTACTTGTTTCATTAAAATTAAATTTTTTATGACGTAAAAAATAGAAATATTAATTATAGATAACATAAACAATCAATTATTTACCTGTTTTATTTTTTAAGATGTGATAAGATCGAAGTTGTTGTGTTGGTGGTTAAAATTTGTTACATTAAGTTATAATTGTAATTAATTATTCACTATCATTTTTAATTTGATTTAACAAAACAATTAGAAATACATATTTATGATATTGTCTTTCTTGATAATCGTAGTAGGATTGTTATTCTCAAAATGTCGGATAGACGCACTTAGATTCTGAATCTTGATCCGAAAGATCGCTCGTTACTTCAATTACAACACTAGCATATTTCAAAAGCAATATGAAATGAGGATAAGGTTAATAATACTAATAAAAGTTAATTATTTACAAAAATTGTACAATTTCTCTATTATTTTTAACACCTTACTCCCAATTCTTTTAATACATAGACCGATCGGGTGCTCCACGTTACAGGCATAGGTCACATTCTACTCCCTAACCCTCAAATGGATCCCTATCTTCGCTCAATAGGATTATATGGTGTTTCTAGAATCAAACACATAAATGTTGATTGGCCCCTTATCAGCGCACTTGTTGAGAGATGGTGACCAAAAACACATACATTCCACACATCACATGGTGAAATGACAGTGACATTACAAGATGAAAAAGTCCAACTCTGGCTCCCTATGGATGGTGTAGTGGTGATTGGTGCAACTCGATTGTTGTGGTATGCAATGTGTGAGATATTATTGGATAATATTCCACCAAATGAGCGTAATTTCATTTAAGGCCAAAAGCTTAGCCTAACATGGTTATAAGAATAGTTCGATGCTCTCCCAGATAATGCCAATGAGTAGACTATGCAACAATATATGCGTGCCTACATATTAAGACTTTTAGGTATAATATTATGTAATGACAAGTCAACCCATTATGCACATTTGATATTTTTGCCCCCGTTAGCCAATTTACAAAATGCTAGAAGATATAGTTAGGGATTTACAGTCCTATCATAAACTTATAGTGAGTTATGTAAGGCATCCAAAGCAGAGTGAAATGACATTTCTAGATGTATGTTGCTAGTCCAGATCTAGGCTTGGGATAAATTCCTAAGCATTGTACCTATCAAGAGAGGTTGGTTGGATCCAAACCAACAATAGCTAATACCTTTAGCTTTTAGATGGCACGACACACAAGACACAACGATAACTCTAAGCCACGTTTTAAGTGCATTTAAGGCAGCCCTTGATCACTTAAAGCTAGATCAGGTATGAATAATTGACCTTATTAATTGTCATTTATTGTTTGAATTTCAATTTTTATTTGTGGCACTAACTATGATTGTGGTTTATGATGACAAGTTGTTTAGGAACCTTATAAAGGTGATATCTTGGAAACCTTACCAAACTACTGTATAGGGGGACAAGAGATCTGGTGTTCACAAGTGCCTCTGATATGTTTCCACATTATTAAGTGGCATAGCGCAGACAAGGTGATGGGGTAATTTGATTTTCAGTAACCTATACCCCATGACTCAGGTGTCAATGACACTTTGCATGAATACACATTATAGGGTAAAGAATCTTGGGACTAGGTTGTTAAACATGAATAATGGATACAACTTTGAAATAATCGATGACAATGAATCTCGCATGGAGTGTCAACATCAAAACCATTGCACTACAACGATGAGTACATGCGATGGTATAGAAGGTTACAAGATGCTAGATTACACCTAGTGGTGCAATGGAGGATTTAGTGGTATGATTTACTGCATTTACACCAATTATATAGATTGAAATGAAAAATACCAATTAATAATTTCCTTCTTTTACTTGTATGACAAGTTGACCTAAGAATGGAGTTGCAACATATGGCATTTGTTGATCCTGAGTGTAAATCATGGCTTAGAGACAGACATAACAGCACTGACTTAGTGAATATTGCAAATGAGCATCACATATTTGAAGCCCATCATCCCTACATCTTGGCTCCATCATCTAATGTTGAAAGGTTAGTTATTTATGTCAATCCAATCACAGGAGATAGACTTGCCCATAAAAGATGTTGGCGAAATGAGGAGCATGTTAATGATGTGAGACCTTCACAAACTACAGTTGCTCAGGCACATTATGAGGTTGACACATTATACACAACACATGCTTTTTCTTCATCATGACATACGTATGGAGGGGAATATGAATATGGTCTAACATCATATGGTGAGGTAGGCCGCCGTACATACCACAACCCTCTGATCCATCACCATATATGTATGGCAAAAAGCTTTTCCATGGGTTTCCATAGCCACCTCTATTTTCACCATCAGGAGGAGGCATGGACATGTTTTTAAGGTGATCAAGCTTCTCTCTATCATCGTATAATGTTGAATTTGGTGTGCAACTAACAACTACATCCTTAGCCTATTCTTATATGACAGTGATAGAGCCTCTGGCTGACCCTCCACATCCAACCCGAGTGTAGCCCAATCGTTGACCTCACAGTGTAGGAGTTCGTTATGGCATAGGTGGATGTGTGATCAGACAAGTAGGGCATCAGGAACTTCTACCTCAGCATCGGCAACAACGATATGAAGATGACTCAGATCCAGACTAGAGTGAATGTTGTTCTCTGCCAAATCATCTATAAATGTTATTGTTTGTAAATGTGTTTGTCTATAAATGTTGTGATCTATTATGACTGCATTGATTAATTATGTATGTATTCTAATATAATTTCATGCATAATAACTAGTGAATAATATGTATCTATGTCTAGACTTAAACTGCGTTAATAGTAATAAAGTGTTCCAACGATACATTGCATTTTAATGACACACCAAATAAGAATATCTCATTATTGGTAGACATTGCCAACAATATTGTAATACATATGTGAAAAGATATCATTACATTTCAATAAATCAGCAATTAAAAAACATACAACTAAGTGAAGTACTATACAACCAACCATTGTTTAAATAAGGAATTGTTATATTTAATGAAATAACTATAATAGTTTGTTACAGTAGGTTTACAATGACTATACTTGGAGAGGAATTGTTACATTTCATGTCTAATGCTTAGAGGTTTCGCTGGCTGTGGCAACATAATTGGGACAACATTTACAGTTGTGGCTAATAGAATGACAAAGACTACATCTTTGTTTTTCTCCTCGTTCTCTGTCACATTGCTCCCCCAAGTCCATCTCATTCCAAATACGATCAGACCTCAATCCACCTTTCTCTCTTAGTCTAGAATAATCTGACAACAATACGGGGCCAGCAACCTATGGCCAGTAATCTTGATGTGGTACCAGCCACCACGCACCCTAATATGCACTGACAAGAGAGTTCATGTGATAAAGTGGATATATGTATTAGTAGTAGTCCACGCGAACAATGTGACAAGCTGCAATAGCATGTGTACATAGAAAGTGTAGGTCCTAGAATTTTTTGCAACTGCATGTCCTATGGCTGAGGTTTACAATATGGGTGTTACCTCCTTTGTTGGTTAATGCATCAAATTTAGTCTTCACTTGGAAAATTCCAGCAAGCCTATGATATGTATGCACAGAGAAAGCACTATCATCCACTTTCCTACCTCATTCCATGAAATATGCCTTCTATCATCCACTTTCTTACCTCATGCCATGAAATAGGCCATTAATTGATAGAAAGTACTTTGTACTAACGTAGTGATGGGTAAATTTTGTGCACCTTTGAGGACACCATTGATCGCTTCTGCTAGGTTAGTTGGCATATGCCTAAAGCATCGTTCATCGTCAAATGCTTGTAACCACTTTTCTTTCGGAAGTGCCTCCACCCACCAGCCTACATCAGCATTCAAGGACCACAACTTAGTAAGCCCAAGCCTATACTTCCTTGGTCATTCCTCATACCCTGCAATAAGAATTACAATAATTAAAACAACTCATGTGAACTTAACATAAGCAAATACAGTGGTAGGAAATGGTTACCCATGTTTGTAATGTGTCTCTTGAGGGATGTATTCTTGAAGTATCTATTGAAGTTACTGGCCACATGGCAAATACAAAATCAATGGTGACCGTGAGGTGGCTACCATCTAGGTGACTCATCCTTGATGGCTGCGATAATTCCATCGTGGCCATTGAATATTAGGCATAATCTGTTAGCATTAACGATGTGCATTCAAATCATACCTAAGAACCAAGACTAACTAGATCTATTCTCAGCTTTAACAATTACAAATGCAACTGGCAATACATTGCGATTGTCATCTTATATAGTTACAATCAATAAGTTGTGCTTGAATTTCCCACACAAGAATGTTCCATCAACCTGTAGCAATGGTTTACAAAAGGGAAGTCGTGCATCAATGCAAGGTTAAAATGCCCAGAATAGCCTCTTGAACTTCACATTGTTAGGTTCAGGATATTGTCCTCGACATAAATCACTAGTTTGCAATTGCACAATGGTCCTTGGGTTAACTTGTTTCATTATTGCCAATCATCATATATTCAGCTAATAGCCTTTTGTTTCCCTAACCAAGCTTTCTTGTATGAAACTTGGTAAGAGTACTGTGATTTTATTATCTATATTATTTTGATCACAAGAAGGTCTGGTGTGATTCTTAGTTACTCCAAACAACATGAGCTAATAAATTCAGAGTCTATTTCCATGTGATCTTGTGCCATGCTAGTAGCGACAAAAGTATGGAGGCCATTATATCTTTTAACATCCCAATAATTTTTCTTCAAATTGAAGCTTACCCTCAGTCGTTAGTTGCATTCTGTATCGTATTTTGTGTAACATACACCTATAAATGTCGATTTTGACTCTCGAATCCTATAATGTTGGTGCGTACTAATTACATATTATTTCAAGGCCAACAGGAAATCTTCTTTGCTTTTGAATTCCAAACTGACGTAAAACTCCTGCCCACCGGTCTAAGTGGGATTTCCAACTAGTTGAGGTATAGGCCAATCCAAGGCTTCCCAATTGACATATGACATATGTAATGATGGAGGTACATACGGTTGTAATAGTCTAGCAACTTCCTCCTCCTCCTTCTCAACTTCAAGACCATCTGATAATGGCTCATTATCATCCTCAACATCTTCATATAAATAATCTATGTTAGGGGATCTGGATATTGCTTGTCACCACTTTGCATTACAATGGCCATTGCACCATGTTTTAACGAGCCAACAAAATTAGGGATAATATTGATATAACTTTGTTGAAAGAACATCTCTATGTATTTAGAATGCAAATTTACTGCTTCAGGACCATTATTTATAAGTTGATATGCCATATTAGCCTCTTCATTTTCAATGTCATCTATTTCAAACTCAACATATAATTCTAGTGCACCAAGGTTGGGAAATTGATCATGGTAGCAAATTATGGTGCTGACATCATCATCATCAAGCAATTTAAAGCATTGGTAACACAAAGTATTGTGGAATGATGCAGGGAACCTATACGTAATTGACAAGATATGTCTCCTAACTCCTACTTTTAATTGACACAATTATCTTCTTAATGTCAATTAATGTTGCATTCTTGTCTAATTGAAAGGCTCTTGGATCTGGACATTCAGAGGTCAACCCTTCCTGACTATCGTACATTTTTTCATGACTGTAAATAATTATGATCGATTGTGTGAACATTTTTAAATCTATACAATCATAGTAAAGTTAGTGTAAAATAACTAGGTAATATATTATAATTAATTATATATTGACTAAAATTTTAATAAAAAAATAAAATTCTCCAATCAATAAAAAATTAAAGTACTAAATTTTCTAAAAATTAAATAGACCTAATAAAATTAACTTCCTTAAAATAACACTGACTAACATAATAAATTTTAATGTAAAAAAGGTTTAAACATAACTGATTGATTAATTAATTCTCTAATTTTTTCCATCTATTATCTATTTTAAATGCTAATTTCACTCCTATGATATAAGCGTTTTAGAAATAAAATTGCTAAAATTTTAAATCTTCTATCACTATTAGTGCAAGAAAAGAAAATAATAATAATAATAATACTTCCACTATTATACATGTAAAATAGATTATTTTATTTCTGATGCGAAAAATATATATGAAGTAATACAAGCCAAGACAACAACTTTAATCATACCACATCTTAAAAAATAAAACAAGTAATCCATTTAATTGTTTATATTATCTATAATTTTTGTTTCTATTTTTGATTTCATCAAAAATTTAATTTTAATGAAACAAATACTTATGAAGAAAGTCTTACTAACTATTTAAAATAAAATAAATATCACGGCCCTGATAAAAAAAATTCATGACACATATTATATAATAAAATTCTATCATAATATTAGGAGAAAATTTAAATGTTGTAAATCTAACATAAATACAAGCCAATTACAAACTACACTTTAGAAAATTAACTTTCTCATAAATATCAGCGCATAACATAATAATTTATAATGTAAAGGTTATTTACTACTCAACTAAGATAGATAATTCATTTCTCATACAAAAAAATCTATATAAAATAATGTATAATAATTATTCAAATTAACATTTTAGTAATCATACAAAATAAAACTTAATTACAGATAAATAAATTCTGCAAATTCTTACTAAAAAAAAAACTAATAACAAATAAGAGTATAAAACTGATCTAAAAATTTTATTAAAACAAGAAACGAAGAAGGCGTAATCTTCAGTTTCAATTCAAGTAAATTCAAAAGAAGAAAATAGATGGTTAGAACAAGAGCTTGGAACTTCCGAAATTCTTTCTTCTTCTTATACGTGCTTCCCGTGATTACTGTTCACCCATGGGCACTGTACATAAACAGTGACCCACAGGTTACAGTAATCCGAAAATAAAATTTTTTTAAGAAAAATAAAAAAAAAAGGAAACATGAAAGAAAAGAAAGAAAAAAAAAGACAGGAAGCATAAGTCTTAGTAACGTTTTACTGTTCATTGCCTGAAAAACAAAAGGCTAAAGACCTTCTTGATACCAACATCTTCAATCAAAGAAACTTGCCTTCGTTACAATAATCAAATATGAAAAATATAAATATATAAATATCATTATTATTCTCTTAATTATATAAAGCTCCATTACTGGGTCTCTGTGACTCACCATTTTCGCTGTTTGAGTACTGTTATTGTTACTGGGCACACTTGGTGATACCAAAAGGTAAAAATCTCTAATTCTTGTGAGCAGGCCAGACATAAATGAGCCAACCTCTGCTAACAATTAGCATCACAATAATATTTTATACTTATTTTTTATGATAAAAAGTATTAATTAAAATAATTTTAATATCTCATTAATATCTTACTGTGGGAATATTGACCTTTTTTTCATTAATTTTTACCCCATATATACATAATCAAGATATTTCCCTGCTGAAGTTTTGAATTCGTACAGAAAGTTGATTGAAGAAGTTTTTCCTTTGAATTATTTAATTGAAAATCTTTGTGGAATTAGTTCTCTCAATTACAAAGAAGCATTTTCTTCCAGTACATTTCACATTGTCTTAAAGTTTTTCTTTTTTTAATATACTGAGTTTAATGACAAAATATTAAATATGTGTTAAATAAGTCCTCACTCTTTCAATATAAAAAAAGAATAATTGTTTTCTTTATTTTCTGATATATATAATTTTTTTAAGAAAACATTACTTAATATTTCAAGTATTTCTTTAGGAAATTCAATAATTAAACCTTCAATTATCTTACAGAGTATTTTTTTAATTTTTATTCTCTATAATTAACTTTATGAAATCTTAAAAAAATAATAAAAGGATTGCAAGGCCAACTCCGTGAACTCTGAAAAGATTAATAAGAGGAATAAAAAAGGCTTCTAAGACTATCTACAATGCAAGGTGCTTATAAGAGTTGCTTAAGTATTTATTATTAATTTTTTATTGGATCTCACACTGCCACATCATTTTGCACTCTTTTAAGCAACTCAAGCAATTTTATCCCACAATGGTGCAACTCTATCAAATTTCTTAAATGGATCCCATAACTTATCTCACTTCTTTATATTTTATTATTTATCTTTATTTCAATTTAAAATATCTAAAATTATTTTAATTTAAAATA